>JARQZK010001905.1:0-14475 GCA_030704885.1 Cynegetis impunctata | reverse complement strand
TTTCCTCCATCATTTTAATCATCTTGTCTTTATCCTCAATCATACATTCAGCAATCTCAAAGTTTGAAATTCCCTGGCAATCCTTGCAATAATATTTAAAATTTCTTCGTTCTGTGCAACATGTATTTCGTTTCCTTCCGACGTCAACCGAGGAAACAAGCGCCAGCAGTAAGGCGTCTAACACAAACCATCACACTGTATAAGTTTTTGTTGTTTGCTTGACGAAACAATTGCATTTTAATGCAATCCCATTTTGTCAGAAAATACACATTTTCTTTTGTATTATAAAATTATAGTCTGTATTGAAAAATGTTACGCTACTGGTTTTTAGGCATCATTACAGGATCGTGAACACCTGTTTCAAACATTTGGCGAGTACGATATAAATTAACCCGGAAAAAACACTGAGTGCTTGATTTTTACCTTTCTCAAAATTATAGGAAAACCGAAAATGTATTTTACGAAGTGAAATTTTCACTCTTTTAATCTCCGCTTCTTTATCTTTTCGATTGATATCGAAATCAACAATTTATCCACGATTTTACAGCGCCGTAAAAATCTGCCAAACGATGGGGAACAACTCAACAACAACTGCCACCATATGAATCACACAACGATGAATATATATATATATATATATATATATACTAATTATAATATATATATTACGCTATATATATATATATATATATTATATATATACCTATAATATATATATATATATATATATATATAATTATATATATATATATATTATATATATATATTGATATTAACGGTATTCAGATGACAATTGAAAGGTTAGTGTTATCGGCCGCCGGCCGTTAAGAAATCACTTGTTCAAATATTTATTTCAAAACTTCATTCTGCTTACAAAACAACATTGAAAATTGGGTCCACAGAGAGTTGGGAGAATAAACCTCTGATTTTCATTTTGCATAGTCTAATAATACATCTTCTTTAACACCTTTACATTCTTGCTTTTACGCCACATTTCAAAATTTTCATATTCTTTTTGATATCGCTTCTTGAGTTATTTTCGGCAGTTAATCAACACTCGCTGCACTGCACATGATTCCCCCAATATTTCTAAAGGAATTTGATTTTGTTCCTCAAAAAGCGAACTGAGAACACAAAAAAACTGACGTTGTTTGAAATTGTCAAACTGTTCCATGACAACAGAGTTCAGGACGTTGAGATTTTTCTTTAGAATTGCGAGATACGGGGTTCGGTTAGTTATAATCCTCGGTTTGCCGCCTCGGATTACAATATCCAACCTCCCGTTATTTGCTACATATCAGCCTTGTTACGTTAATAAACTATATTTGAATTGTTGTCGCCTGTGAACTATTTTTAACTTTTTGATAATAATTGTGTTAGCAATAACAGGCTTGGTGAATCTCAAAAAACTCAATTTTAATTAAAAAGTTAACGTTTCGCCACGACAATTCCTGGCTTTTTCAAAACTTTTGAAAACATAGTAGCCTTTTCTAACTATTCAAATTTTTTCAAAATCAGTAAAATGTTCAGAGAATTTTCAATATTCCAAAGTTTTTGAAAAAAAGCACGAATGTCGTGGAAAACGGTTGACTTTTTAATAAAATTCGAGTTTTTTGAGATTCACCAAGCCTGTTTTGCTTATAATTATCAAAACGTTATATATATATATTATATATATATATATATATATATATATATATATATTATATATATATATTCATATATATATATATATATATATATAATATATATATATATATATATATTCAAAAATCGAAAGTTTATCACTTCACGGTAAATCCAGAATTTGGCAGAAGTGGGCTACTTGTCAAAAAATGCAATTTATGCATTGAACAGATCCTCCAAATTTCATTCTTTCATCTCGGAAAACAAAAGGTTTATAGGGGCTAGCCTCCTTCCGTGAAACACCCGGTATGTATACCTTATGTATATATAAGGTATATATATATATAATCATATATATATTAATATAATATACTATATATATATATATATATAGGTATATATATATATATATATATATATATATATTATTATATATAATATATATATATAATATATTATATATATGAATATATATGTATATATATATTATACTATATATATATATATATATATATATATATATATATATATATATATATAATATATATATATGTATTTGTCTTTCTTTAAAAATAACAGTCTATTTTGAGTTTTGAAAGAAACTTACTTTATGAATAGTTTAAGTTTCGTAACGAAATTGGTATATTTCTAATGCGTTAGTATGATTCATGTATTTCCTGTTAACTTATTATACTAAAAATTTGGAATTCTGAGATACTTCATTACAGTTCTTCGCCCATTAAATTCTGAAAAATTATAGGAATATTTAGGGAATTATAATGAAAGTGCCAGTGAGATTGAAATATCTGTATCTTCATTAATAATTGATTTCATTTATGGTCTAACTGAAAGAGTGAAATAGTTATTTATGTACCAAGTGCGTTATATAGATCCTAACGCTCGATGCCCGATACAAGATTTTATTTTTCACGAAAAAATTATTTTGTCCACGACTGTACTATAAATCATTCATTATACGTGTGCTTCCTGAAGTACAATTATACCTATTAATCACCATTGAATAATGGTTTATTATACACTGCATGACGTCACACTCAAAATCATTCACATTGTTAGGATAGTATTGTTATTAGATTTTTAGGTTTTATGTAACTAAGATAACTATAGATTCAATGCCTTCGTTTATTTTCAATAATTATTCTGTTAATATTAATATAGATAAATGCAAAATTATCTATTTCATTTTCATCAGAGTGAAAGAAAGGAATGGAATAGATGTCAAGTGAAATAGTTGACGTTTACGTGAGTACGCAGTTTTCAGTGAACACAGAAAATGTTATGTCAACGCTTTTGATAACTATTTTTATTGTTGAAAATGGAGATTATTACAAATTTTTTCGAGGAAGTCGTGGACAAAGTATAGTATTCTATATAATATACTATTTTAAATTTTAGATTTAATTTTTCACGAAAAAATTATTTCATTATAATGAAAAATCGATTTCAAACTCGGTTCATTGCTTCTTTACTTTCCATTTTCCTCCTCATAGTAGGCATGTCTTTTGTTGATATTTTGACGTTTGTGAATATTTTTGTCATCATATTTATAGACCGTGAGCTAGCGCGCATGAATTTGGAGTCATCGTTAAATGTCTGGCATTTAGAGGTATGAAAAGTGTGATTCAGTTGATGGAAAATAAGGCTGGTTTGAAGAGCCGACCCGTGTTCGGAAATTTGGAAAATCAATTTCCTTTTGCATAAATAAATTAATTTTTCACTGATCTCAAAGTGTCTGGCATTTGATACAGAAATAGACATCAATAAGTAACTCCCAATTTTCAAATGGCAGAAGGTTTCAAATAGTCGAAAGGGTGATTCATAGGGGTGAAGATGCAGAAATTCATCGTTTTCTTTTTGTCTGGCAATCGAAACAATGAAAATTATTATCATGAAAATGATGAAAAAAAATTGCCAGACGGTTTCCAGTGTTCGGAGTCGAGTTTCTCTGTGGAAAATTATGTGAAAATTTTTTATATTTTTCAGTGATCACTATTTGTCTGGCATTTTGAATACTTAAGATTGATACACACATTTCGCGTCACAGATAATTTGCCAGACAAATTGGCGAATGGGAAAAACGGTGCCAGACGAAAGAAAATTCGTAAAAAAAAATTGGAATTTCATTGATTTATTTTTGTCTGGCAATTTGTATTTCAATTAGAAATACAACTATACAAATACAATATACAAATGCAGACAAGTTTGAGCTGTTTCGAAAAATGTATAAATAATTGAAAATATAGCAACAAATAATGAAAAATTTCCTTTTTTTTGTCTAATTTAAACCATTCATTTATGTCCATCATTTACAATTTTTTATGGAGTAGTATATTTATACCTTAGCTTGAAATGCCAGCCTGGATGGGTTGTTCGAAAATTAATTTAAAAAAACGAATTAAATAATTGTAAAAAAATTTCAGTGCTTTTTTTCTCAAAGAAAATAAACTTTAAAAGTTAAATTAAAAATGTCAGATAAGTGTTCGAAAGTATATAAATGAATGAAAAAAGTTTTGAAAAAATCTAATTTTTCATTTATTTTCGCCTTTTCCCCTATATTATAAGCTGTTATTACTCGGGAAACGTACTTAGGTACTATTTCCGACCTAAAAAATTAAAGAATGAACAAATAAATGAATAAAAGTTTTGCAATAAATCTAGTGAATCCTGAGTGAATAGTTTTGCGTTGCAATGTCGATCTATTTTATATTGTTATGTACTGGGTGGCCAGATAAGAATACAAAGTGCTGTATCTTGTAAACTATTCATCGTAGAGACTTTTTTTAAAAAACTTCGTTAAAAAATATTATAACGAAAGTGGCCAACAGAAAATCCTAGAAATTATTTTCAGGTTTCCAAGATGTCCGCCAGGGGGCGTAACCGCCATCTAAAACTTTTAAAGTGATTTTCCTCTGAAATACTCCTCGTGAACGTATCACGAAAATATATGCGTTTTCAAGTTGAGCTTCATTCGAGTAATTTTCGTTCGACACTTTTTGACGTATCTATTGAAATGAAGTGGTGGGGAGTGAATCGATGCTTTTTTAAATAATTAGCTTCTAAACGACTGAACGGATTTTAACAAAGTTGGTCTCGTTGGGACAAGTATTTATTGTTTCCTCAAACTTATCATATCCCTGATATGTCAAGTTTTTAGTGATACCGCTAGAGCGCGTTTTTTGATATAATAACAGAAAATTTCCAATTTCTCTGAAAAATTAAATGCCTGCTTTTCCACAAAAATGTAGTGTTATGACACCAAAGAAGGCTAGTGAAAACCGTATCTCGATATCTTATTCCCAGACCAAAATATCGAAGAAACAAAATATAGTTATCATAAAATTCTGGGAACACTCCATTACACCGTTATTTATTTTCATTTATTTGACCTGTTCCAAGAATTAATGATAAAATTACATAAGTTTATGATTTTTGAATAATTGTTTTCTTCGTTCAAAAAATTTAAACAAAAACGTATAGGGGTATAATAATCAATGAATATAATATGCGAGTGCAAGGTAGTCAGAATATGCAGAGTAGGCCAGGGAGGAAAAACAAAAGCCCGAAATAAAAAACAACAAATATAAATAAAAAGATAATAGTGAAATGACAATTTCAATTTAAGTTGTGAGTGTATTTTCAATTAAGTATTTGTTAATTTAAAAAAGCACTTTTTAGTTACTTAAAATTCATGTTTCGAAAAATATTCTCCTGCCATTATATTTCTCAACTCGAATATGATTTAAAATGTGAATTTTTCGAATTTAAAGAGATTTTTCTCATTTCTCAGATTTCATTGGCAAATTACTTCCGTTGGCAGCATCAAATTTCGGAAACTTTAGAACAAAAATAGTATCTCGAGTAGCAATAGCTCATAATATAAGGAAAAAGTCGAAAAGAAAAGAGAAATTAGATTGAACAAAAAAAACACTGAAATTTTTCATTATTTTTTTACCAATATTCAATTTAATTTTTTACTGATTTTCGAACAACCCAATTAGTCTGGCATTTCAACCTGAAGTATAAAAATATATTTTCAATCGAAATGCAAAATGCCAGACAAAACTGAATCGTTTGAATTAGGAAAAAAAACATGTTTCCCTTAATTTTTATTATTAATAAATATTTAATTAATTATTTATACGTTTTCGACCAGCTCAACTTGTCTGGCATTCATAAATTGTGTTTTCAGGCTTATTTCTAATTCAAATACAGAATGCCAGACAAAAGTAAATCAATGAAATTTTTATGAATTATTTAACAACTTTTCTATAGGTTTATAAATTTTCGAACCGGCCAATTTGTCTGGCGTTGAAAAATAAATAACATTTTATGATACCGCAAACACAATGGCCCTCTTATTTTGTACATTAATATCATTGAAAAATAAAAAATTTTCACATAATTTTCCACAAGAGAAACTCGACTCCGAACACTGGAAACCGTCTGGCAATTTTTTTCATGATTTTCATGACAATAATTTTTATTGTTTCGATTGCCAGACAAAAAGAAAACGATGAATTTTTGCTTTTCGTTCTGCAACTTCACCCTATGAATCACCCTTTCGACTATTTGAAACCGTCTGGCATTTGAAAATTGGGAGTTGTTTATTGATGTCTATTTCTGTATCAAATGCCAGACACTTTTGAGATCAGTGAAAAATTAATTTATTATTGCAAAAGGAAATTCATTTTTCCAAAATTTCGAAACACGGGTCGGACCCTTCAAACCAGCCTCATTTTCATCAAATGAAATTACACTTTTCATACCTCTAAATGCCAGACATTTTATCGATGACTCCAAATCATGTGCGCTAGCTCACGGTCTATTAGTGAATGCCATTGCTGCTTTTCTTTGTGTAATCTTATAGAAATTAATGGAAGTGAAAATGAATTTACTCAAAAGAATATCATAGAAAAATGCACAGCCAAAGCTGCGACATAACTCATTTGCCCGGAGAAATCCAGAGAGTCGTATACGACAAGGATCTGTATCTAAGGTTAAAATCAACAAATAATATACAAGTGAAAAATATAAAATCCATTAGTATACATATTTCCTCACATGAAATGTCTACTCTGCAACTGTGGCGTATGTGATTCCAAAGCATGCTAACATAGCGTTTTCAATAATATAGGGCATACTAACGAGAGTGCGCTCCGTAAATACTAGTTGCGATTTTTGCAATATCCAAAATCAAATCGTGAAAAATATACAAGTTGAATATGATCAATTAAATATACTACATGAAGTGAACATGGGAGATTCTTCAATAATTTAAAAAATTATCGAACAACTTTCCAAGGGAGCTAGTTATATGTATTCTTCGACACAAATTCTACATTTTACAAATTTTTTAATAAGAAGTAGCTAGGTTATCTGAAATGCATGATGATGAGATCCGAGTGGCAGATGAAAATTATTGATAATAATTGTAAAAATTATAATAACTGGATCTATATAAGAGATACGTAGAACTACTTCAGGAAGTGATGGTGCAAACGACATCAAGTGAATCAGATTGTCCTCATTTTTTGAAAGAAAATTTGAGTTAAACTATCTATCTTTAAAGCTCATAGTGCAGTCATTGAAGCGTAAAATAGGTTTTTACCTCCGAAATTTTTTACTATGAACCGATTTACTGAAATTTTCGAATTAGGCTTATCTTACCCTTCAAAAGTAATATTGAACCGAATTCCGTTTTCACCCTGGGGATGGTTTGCCACCCCTTTTTGGTGGTGGAAAATTTGTTTTTCAAAATAACCTCAGACATCGATAGAAGACCTAATTTTAAGCAAAAAATGTTTCAAAATTTTTTCAGAAACCCAATACTTTTTCAAGTTATTGGCAATTGAAAAATTCGGAATTTTTCCACGATTTTCAAACGGTTTTTTTTGAAAATATCTCCAAAAATATGCATTTTAATGATGATATTATACTGAACAAAATTGTAGCAAATGAAAAAATTAACAAATCGGTTTTTTATAGAGTGTTCTAAGTCTATCAAGCGAGATATTGAAGATCAAAGCCGTTTTTTAATTTGTCTGAAATTTAATCGATGTATTCAATGCCATGTAGCGGAAAGCAAAAAAATGTTATGCATGCTAATGAAAAAGCAATTTATAGTGTTTGAAATATGCTTTGAAATGAGGATCGTTAAAAGTCTTTTGCACGTGAAATGAGTGATCAGTAATGAAAAAAACAGGAACATCTAATAATTTTTTTTCTAATCAATGGGTTTTATAAGTGCCATTTCCACCAAAACTAAAATTAAACGTATTGCGTCTAGAATTAACTTTAATAGAAAGAGTTTGATGAATTCTAGCACTTTGGCTGCATTGGAGCACATATTTTCCGAAAAAATCACGATTTTAAGAAAAAAAAAATTTCGAATTTTTAAAAAACTACCTTCTTTTCATAATATCTCAGAAATTATGAAAGATACGTAAAAAAGTGTGATAATAAAAAATATAGGGCTTTTTTGACAAAAATTTTGGTTTTTTTTATCCTGTCACACAAAACTTGACGGAGATATGATTGTTTAAAGAGCGCGCGGTAACGCAATCACAGTCTCTCTCGAGCTGTTTGACCCTTCATCGTTTCGAAATAAAAGGTTTTTCACTACATAAGTTGTGATGGCTTCAAAATTGAAGGAGTTATGGCCCAAAAACTATCGTATTTTTTTCTACTTAGTAAACTAAAAATTAGTAAACTGAAAATTACGAATTTATTTTGAAAAAAAAATTAGGAAAAAAATTTTCACCACCGAAAAGGGGTAGCAACCACTCCCAGGGTGAAAACGGAATTCGAGTCAATATCACTTTTGAAGTTAAGGGCAAGATAAGCCTAATTCCAAAATTTCATGTGAATCGGTTCATAGTGAAAAATTTCTGAGCTAAAAAGCTTCAATGACTGCACTATTAGTAGAGGTCGTATTAATTAACTCGTAGGTCAGAAATGTTATATGTAACATTTAATGTTGGTTGAATGATACGTCTTGTAATATCGAAGAAGAATTGTGTAGTCGAAATTCTCGAATGAAATTGACGTATGCAACAAAATGTCAGTTTTAATAGAATGAGTATTTTCTTATACTCTATTTCAAAATTCTTAGGTGATTCAAATTACATTTCCTCTCAATTCATGAAAAACGAGCTGGAGTTAAGTAGAAACATAAATAAATATTTCGAATCTCTATCAACAAAATTAACTTTTTCATATTTTAATTTTCTCTCACTGACAAAATTGTACAAGAAATACTTTTTAATTTGAAAAAATTGTAATCGATAATAATTGTAAAAATTATAATAACTGGAAGTATAAAAGGGATACGTAGAACTACTTTAGGAAGTAATGATGAAAAAGTGAGATATTCATTAGAATCATTTTTCGTTCTGAAGAATGTTTAGTAACAATTTTCTGAGATACTCGAAAAAACTTACTGACGATCCAATTGCGTTTACAAAGAAAAGAAGTAGCAATATTTTTATCAATTTCATCAACACCACTGGTGGATTAAACATTGTGATGAAGCTTTTCACTGTTGCCACTATGTTCGACACAAAACTCAGATATCAAGTTAACGAATAACACCTTCAAATTGTGAACAAATTTATCATTCATCTCTGGTTGCCTTGAATTTTTATTGCTGTCAAAGTAAAATAAATTATCAATTAGTAACTAATCTCAAGTTTTGGAATATACCGAGTAGCACGTTTCACACTTGAAAATACACGCTTGGCACAAATATGCAGCATAAGTAACTTAAAAAATAAAATTCAATAATCCATTTATTACAACAAAGCACCTTCATGTGGCTTGACTGGTTGAAATCATCACGTATAGAAACAGAGTTATGCCCACTGCTTTCTATTTTCTCTCTTTTTGTCTGTCTATGTGAGTGTGTTTTTTTTGGGAGGGAATCCTTTTTACGGATTCCAGGCATAGCTGTTTGGCCTGGATATGTGACGACTCGACGTAGCGTCATAGTGAAACTCGACGCTAACGTCCCTACTCACTGAACCGTAAACCCCTTTTCCTTATTTCCTCTAATCTCACATGAAAACCGCCGTCAGGCATTACTTCGTGAAGGGAGGATCTAGCTACTGCTCTTCCTTCTGGTGGCTAAGGTGTTAACTTCCTTCCTTCTATCTTCTGCTATTTGCTCTTCTTCTTTCGGTGGAACGCAAGTCCTTGAGGACTTCGGTTGCAAACGAGTTGGTAGCGTTCCAGGCAGCTTCAGGTGACAACGTTGCTTTCACTAGTAAATCTGGTTGCATTCTCTGGTTCAGGATCCTCTCCAACTCTTCACGCTGTGGATCGAAACGAGGACATACAAAGAAGACGTGCTCCGCATCTTCAGCAACTCCTGGGCAGGCCGGGCACTCCGAAGAGTCATCGTGCTTAAAACGGTGTAGATAATCTCGAAAACACCCGTGTCCCGACAACATCTGCGTAAGATAGTGTAATGCCTGGTCCTGGGTGTTAAATTAAACACAGGTTCATACTATACTTTTAGTATTTATTTATAGTATTACTGAATATAGGCGTAGCGCTGAGCGCTCGGGCAGCGTGACGAGTCTATCTCTCAGTCTTACTTCTTACTTTCTATCTCTCCGATCTTCCATCGGGTCTTATATGTAATGTTTATACAATAACTGCTGAATGTGCGACCTTGGCCAGGCACGTTCCGTTTACAACAATATATCTATAACTAAACATTCTTGTTTACTATGTAGTAACGAATCGAGACACTGACCTACTGATCTACTCACCACACCTCTCGGGCTAATTGAAAAGAATTTTATTGAGGTTACTCGAGAAAATTCTGTCTCGTTTAAATGTATGATAATTTAAAATTTTCCTTTCAATTTCCTATGCATGGTTTAATTACCATATCCCTTCCTGGAGGTGTGCTGGAAGTAGTTATAATTACAATGACAATTTTTTAAAAACAATTTCATTTTACGTACAATCTCTATTCGCGCTTGTCTAACGTCCCTATACTCTCGTGATGATACGCCATATTTTTTGATATATTAATAATTATTTCATTTCAGCCATAGTACTCTATATAAATTACCTTGTACTTTAATTTGTGGACTCTTTCATTTATCTCATTTATCAATTAATATAACCCATCTATATGTAACCACAATACCAACCATACCTCAATATATAAATATATATATATATATCCACAATAATAATAAACTAAGGTCCCTAAAACTGATTATATTCCCTTGCCTTCCTAATAATTGGAGAGCTTTTAATTCCATTCTTCTCTACAGATAGCCTCTAAAATTCTCAACTTTTCGTCTCGCGTAAATGCCGATCGAATATTTAGATTCTGTAGAGTGTTGCAACATTAGTACAACACTATTCCTCCACAAAAATTTATATATACTCATCTATATATTTATTTCTTCATTTCTCATTACCATATCCTTCTTCACTTAAGACGTGGTCGCTATCTATATATAGCATACAAAAAAAAATATATGTTTCATTTCATTTTACCAACGATTTCCATCTCGTAATTACAGTAAAAATTCATTATTTATGAAAACATAATTCATTAGCAGGGGGCATAATCCATCCCCTGAGCGTCATATTACGCATTCTCCTTAATAAAATTGCTCTCTCCATTAAATAATTGAACATTATCTATACCACACTAATTTGGAAACTATAATCAGTCTTAGCAGTACCTTATATTTGATAATGGGCTCAAAGTTTAAACTTTATTAAAAAACAATATTTTTAAATTTTCATATTGTTGTCCCTTCTGAACGACTTCAAATATTCAAGCTTCATAGTCGAGTATAAGTTAATTTTCTTATTTTGCGTATCATCAAGTGAGCAACAGTTTACAATTTCTTCAAAGAATTTCTGTGACTTTTATAAATAACAATTTTTATGCGTAATATCAGCAAATCAAATATTTACGATAAAAACTTGATTACGTGATTTAAATTATTCAATTAATTCAAACAATTTAAAAATTTCCGAAGTAGGGTCTCAGTAAGATTTAACTACAATAATACATAAATGCAAAAATATTCATAATCATAAAAAAAAAAGTTTTCTAGCTTCGAATAATATTTGACATATATATTACATTCTTCGGAAAAATATTGTTGATTCTTGCTTTCTTATCTATAAACTAATTGAAGTCAGAATGGCTCTACTCTCCTAGTATCGAAAGATCTAAATAAAATATTTATTGCACTCTTCATAATTTTTATTTGACTCGTTTAATTTAGTTCATAACTATGTCCTCTATATTCAAGCCGTCGTTTTGGTCCAATTTTTATTAAATAAGTTCTGTATTTCCTTCAATTTGTTACACAATAGATCGCAAGATTCTAAATCCATTCAATGAACCAATTATTCATAAAAACAAAAGTAACTCGATAGTGAGTCAATGTCGGCAGTGTCATCAGATTACCCATGTATAAAATAGCAATGTTATAATAATAATAATTTCAATGTCACACAATCCAATAAACAGAAACGAGCGATTACTTATTTCTATAATTGCACACTATATATAAAAATTTCCATAATCTTGAATAAAGAATAGCTCCCAAAAAAAATAATAGTATACTAATTATCTACCAGCAAAAAACAACAAAAAACAATTTTCCCATTTAACCCTAAATTATGGTTATTGCACGAAACAGAAACTACTAACACATTACCATTGATAATAATAAACTAGTGCTAAATAACAAAAACAGGGGGTCATCCTATATCATACTTAACTTTAACGGGGAGAGGAAAAAAAATTTTTCCCGGAAAATAACGAAACTGTTCATAACTTTAGGCCAAAATTTTAACTGTCTCTTTTTTTCCTTTCAAAAAAAAATTATTCATAGTGTCTGTTCACGTAGGTCAATAATAAATATAGGGCTTCAATAAAATTAAATCTAATAACAAAATTAATAATGATAAAAAATAACACTAGAATTAATAATGATAAAAAAAACAATAATGAAATACTTAGGTCACTAATAATAATAGGGGTTTAATAAAATTATGTAATAATCCGTAAAGACGAAAAAACCCGAAACCGTTCACAAAAACAGAACAAAATTATTCATAGTCATAATTATATTATCTATACATAATCTAAAAAAAATTTTCCATTTATCCTAACCAAAAATAGTTCCAAAAAAAAATACTTGATTATTATCCACAATTATCATGATAAAAATAATAATAATAAAAAATTATATACAAGGTTATATATTCTTTTAAAAAGCAATAAATATTTAAAAAAATAAATGTCCCTTTTTCCTCCACAAACATAACTTAATGTAGAAAAATTCATTATGTAATAACTAATAATATAAAAAATTAATGTCTCTTCTTGAAAAAATAATTGTCTCTTTTTTTTTCTTCATTTTTAATAAAAAAAATGTCAATTTCACTCCATATACACATATTTAACGTCCATATCTCGTACGTCTCTTCATTTATACAAGGGTAGATCCTACCTAATCTCCTGCAACATCGCGTTTTCTCCCTGCGGAACTCGTTCACAGCAGTATATTCATTCCTTCGATCGTCTGTGAATGGCCTGGGTCGTATCTCCGCGAACTGCGAAGCAACCAGCCTCTATGGGCGATGATCAGTTCTTCTTCTTCTTCCCATTTTTGTTCACTACTTTCACTTTCTATTAATTACAACAATACAACTAGCAGGATCGCCATGTAATGCCTGGTCCTGATGGGGTTAAATTTAAACACAGGTTCATACCTATACTTTTAGTATTTATAGTATTACTGTATATAGTCGTAGCGCTGAGCGCTCGGGCAGCGTGACGAGTCTATCTCTCAGTCTTACTTCTTACTTTCTATCTCTCCGATCTTCCATCGGGTCTTATATGTAATGTTTATACAATAACTGCTGAATGTGCGACCTTGGCCAGGCACGTTCCGTTTACAACAATATATCTATAACTAAACATTCTTGTTTACTATGTAGTAACGAATCGAGACACTGACCTACTGATCTACTCACCACAATAGTAATTGACCTCGCCGTGATTCCGATTAAGCCAAATGTCGAACCGAGGTATGAGACGGTGCGTCCACCTACCCTTCTCTGCAGCATCCCATTGTAGTTGTCTTCTGCCGTTCTTCAATTCTGAGTTCTTCAGGGCTCAGTGCAGTTGACCTTTTCCGTTGGTAAAGGGCCCGTCTTTCCTCTGCTAGAACTGTGTGTTTGTGTGTGTGTGTTAGTGTGTGTGTGTGTGTGTGGTGTGTGTTTATGTGTGTGTATGTTTGTGGGGTGTGTGTTTGTGTGTGTGTGATGTGTTGTGTATATGTGGTTGTGTGTGTGAGAGAGAATCTCGAGATTCGAGCAGATGACCTTATCTACAAATTTTGTTGAAGCGACGATTGGACATATTATATGAAGTTAAAAACTTAAATCAGAAATAATATACAAGTCGACCATGGCCAATTTGAATATATACATAAAGTGACAAAAAAAAAATTCTTCAATAATTTAAAAAAAGTATAATAAATAATAAATAAAAAAAAATCTGCACACAGCTCTTTTTGATCTCACAGATGCAGCTTTTTTGACTCGGAGTGAATTAACAAATTTATTATTATTCCCCAATACAAATCATGCGTCGAGAAACTATCTGAATAACAACCCAGAGTGTCCTCACCAAGGATATTGAAACCAACAATTCACCGCTCAGATCGAACATGCAGAACCCCGTCGCGAGAATGCATACTTCCTGACATTAAAATTTCTACTCTGCAACTGAGTCGTATGTGTTTCAAAAGCACGCTTACTTAGCGTTTTTGAAAA
>JARQZK010001904.1:5000-14536 GCA_030704885.1 Cynegetis impunctata | reverse complement strand
GGATCTTTGTCGAACACAAGTCATTGACATTGATTTATCTAGTGTTGACAATAATATTTTATGGTCCATGAAGAGGCCGGAACCTGTGTCAGAATTCCAATTGCACACACTGATAGAGACTTTCATTCATATCCATATCACAAATTAAACACGAAGTGATGCGTTTCAGGATAAATAAGATTGGTTGTCTTCCACTCAGAGCTATCACGTAACATTGTGATTTTTAGTCGATTTTCCCTGAAAATAAAAACTGTTGCACAGTATCGAAAGTCAGGGAGGTGGAGGCGTAGTTGTTGAATCTATTTTATACCTCCTGGACTTCGACTTTCATATAAATACATATATATATATATATATATATATATATATATATATACATATATATATATATATATATATATATATATATATATACATATATATATATATATATATATATATAATATATATATATATATAGTATATATTTATATATATATATATATATATTATATTAGTATAATTCAGGCCTGTCCCAAATTCAGCGAGGGTTGGAACCTATTAGGATCTCGGAAACTATGAGAGATACGAAGTCGGTTAAAGTATGGCAAAGTTGCGCAATTTTTATGATCAATAAAATGCCCGTTTTTAAATTTGAAAAATTTCGAATACTCCGAAGATATTCGGAAAAAAAAAACCGAAATTTTGTAAAAAATGGGTTTTATTTTGTCTTCGGCTTATTTGAGGAGACTATTTTCAATAAATAAATACCACTTTGTCATTGTCACCTTTTGCTTTCCCTCGTTTCTTTCCCTCATAATATAGTGCTATTAAATTTTCAAATCCGACGTTTCGTGTTTCGAAATAACTATCATCAACTTTATTTTTTTTAAATACGGACCTGGATTTTTTATTACGTTTTTTTGGTAGCTTATTACCACTTCAAAGTAATGACGTATGCTACAAAAATAAAAAAATTAAAGAAATAATATAAAAATTATCTAATGTAACAAATTTAATTTACGCTAGCAAGCTTTAAAAATTATTAAAACAAAAACAGCAATAACCAAAACAACAATAAATTAATATAACAAATATCATAAAAGAATATTCAAACTGAAGACCTTCTGCTTCAATGCATTTTGCACTCAGCCTTCTTAAAAATCTTGAAATCGAACCGCTGAATTACTTCTAAGCAGGAATTGATTCGTATTTCTCGATATAAATTAAGACGCAATTGATTTATATCATCTGGTATTTCACGGTACAAGAACGATTTTTTAAGTATCCCAGAGAAAATAATCCAGAGGATTCAAGTCCGGACTTCTGGCAGGCCAACGCACGAATCCCTGATTACCCATGCCATTGATTAAAAAAACGTTGTATTTAATAAATCCGTAATATTCGATCCAATTATTGAGGGGGCAGCACCATCCTTGAATGCCACCACACAGTTGCCTTAAAATGTTTGAAGGCTCATCTTCTAAATTGCTCCAGAATAGGGTTTAGTATTAATTCAAATGTACCTTTCTGAGGTTAAACTACCCTTCGAATATTACAGGGCCGAGAATTTTGTTTGCCACATTTCCTACTCTCACACATTAAAAGATCTTCGCCCATGTGGTCTTACTTCGCGCATTCTGCTTGGATTTTCTATTGGCCAATAATGTTCGTTATTCCTGTTAAATATACCGTCTGTTGAAAAACTACATTCATCGGTCCATATTAATTTAAACAAAAAGTTATCATCTTCTGTCAGTTTGTTAGCAAGCCAATTACAAAAATTCATTCTTCTTACATTATCTTCCGGTAAAAGTGTTTGGCTTATATGAATTTTGTAGGGCCGATAATTATTTGAACGCAAGGTTCTCTATATTCGCATGCGAGGCATTTGAATTTCATTTTGAAATTCCCTAATACAACCCCTGGGAGCATTATTGACCTTTAAGAAAATGCTCAATAGGAAACTTATTATCTCAATATCAACTCCAGCTTACCAAATTCAAAATATTTTCCTCTTGCTCTGGATTTACACGACGGCCATATTGATTTCTGGGCTTACCAAAACTTCCAAATTCCACCAAATTTCTATCAAGTTTGGCAAAAAAGTTTTCATGCGGCTGCAATCGCTCGGGATATGCTTGAAGATATCATTCACTGGAAATTCTGAAATTTCTACCGGAAGCGTAGTATATCCAGTAGCATATATTCACGCTTCTCTAGGTTTGAATATTTTTAGCAGGTGAAAATAAATGATAGAAGCTGAAAATCTGACAGGTGTATTGAAATAAATAAAATATTATGACATTTTCAGGTTAGTTCTGGTTCTTTTGTTTCACAAGACATCTTTGATTTAATGTTAAATTAGATATTTTATAGATGCCAGTAATTTTTCAATTTTTATGATACGTCATTTTTTAAGGTGGTAATAAGCTACCAAAAAACGTAAATAAAAAATCCAGGTCCGTATTTAAAAAAATAAAGTTGATGATGGTATCTCGGACAACGACGGAGTAGTCATGTCGGGCGAAGGTTGTTGCGCGCTCGGGGTGTAGTAGAGTAGTTGCCAGGCAACATATCGGTGAGTGGTGTGAGTGTGCAAGAGTGAGGGCGTGTTGGACCGGAGGTCGGTTGAAACAGACCTGTGGGTTCGAATACGTGCGCAGTTCGAGTGAGTTGGTGTTTCGGAGTGTGAAAATTTAATAGCACTATATTATAAAGGAAGAAAGGTAACAATAACAAAGTGGTATTTATTTTAAAATATCTCTTCAGATAAGGCGAGGACAAAATAAAACCCATTTTACAAAATTTCGGTTTTTTTCGAATATCGGAATTTTTCAAATTTGAAAACGGCATTTTATTGGTCATAAAATTGCGCAACTTTGCCATAATTTAACCGACTTCGTATCTCTTATAGTTTCCGAGATCCCAATGGTCACCCTCGAATTTGGGACACCCTGTATATATATATATATATATATATATATATATATATATATATATATATATATATATATATATATATATTATTATATATATATAATATATATATATATATATATATATATATATATATATTAGGTATACTGGCTTCGCCGGCCGCGTGGCCTAAGCACGGAGCGTTGTGTGTATAGTTATATATATATATTATATATATATACTTTTATATATATATATATATATATATATACTTTTATATATATATATATATATATCTTTTTTTCTGATAGTACCATCTTCAGATGGGCTGTAGTTTGTTATCATCCTCAAATATTGGGGAAGGAAAGAGATGGGGAAGTGCGGGGGAAAGTGGCAAGAGCAAAATGTTTTCAAACCGGTGGCGGATGACGTGAAAATTTGTTATGAACAATATATCCAAAACCGGCCTTCAACGGTTATTAAGTATTAATTTTCTCTAGCCGCCCTATTTTTGATATTTGTTGCTTTTTCGTGGTTTTTGAAAATTTGCTAAACTCCACAGCTTTTCGCAAATTGAGTTGGAGGCTTCGTAGATTGAGTTAATGTTGAGGAAGTGCCTTTGGGTAGTTTGAACCATTTTCCTCAGTCGCGCGGGGACTATTCCGTTCAAATCACATGCCGTGCCGCTTCGCTATCAGCACATGATGTACTTCAAGAAATTTATTTAATTTTTTATGAATAGATAGATAATTTTTTAATCTTTATTTTGATATATATATATATATATATATATATATATATATATATATATATGTATATATATATATATATATATAATATTTAATATATATATATTATATATTATATAATATTATAATGATATATATATATATATAAATATATATATATATTTATTTATATGCTATGAAAGCGTTGTATTTCTGCTCATGATGCACTTCGCAAATTTTTTTTTCTCGAAAAAAACAATAATTTTTTCAATAAAAAATTATTTTCAACTTTTTGATTTGGTCTGCTATTTATGCGTGATTTTTCAAAATATGATTCAGTTCGTTAGAATCACATCTCCACGCGATGGATTACGCGCGCAAAATACGACCTCAGTGATGGAGCTCTGCTGCTCACGTTTTTTTTTTCTCATCCGCTGCACACGTCTACAGCCTCTTTAAATTGACTCATAAAGATGAGAATTGGTATGTAATATAGAACAAAAATTACAGGGAAATACGACCTTAATGACGGAACTATGCTGCTTGCCCGTTTTTCCCACCGTCATAGATAATTTACCAATTATGAATCAGTTAGCTGTCATCGTATATACAGGATCCTGCAACAGTGGCGCGGTGTTCCATATCTCTATTTTGGAAACAGATAGAAATCTATATTTCTATAATATTACCTTATCGCTCGAGCTCGACAAAATGAAAATATTGTCGGTCACACAGGGTGTTCAATTTCTTCTGGACGAATATCAACTATGGTTTTTCAAATGACAACCTATATTTTTTGTCGCCTTTTCGGTTTCTACATATAAAATAAAAGATAATTTATATAAATCTTCATTTCGAAAATATTTACGGTTTTCGAGATTTTTTGCATTTTTGATTTTTTTTTTCAATTTTGGTCACTCTGAATATTTGAAATTATGAAGTTGTGCCAAGTCCAATTGAAATTAATTTTTGGTCAAATATTCTACATTGGCAAATCTCTCAAACGATTTATCTGAAATCAACCTGCGATATACAGGGTATGAAAAATCGCTTGCCACATATTGTGAATAAAAATGTACCGAATCTTCCTTATTTCAAATGGAACACCCTGTATATTATAGATCCAGAAGAAGCGCTAAGAAAAGCTTTATAAATGTCATGAAGTATTCCCTATGGTTAAGTTTACTAGTTTTCCTTAAAACAGCGAAAAATGGCAAATATTCAAATTTCTTCGCTATAATCTCAATGAACGACTTTTTCCAAAAATAACCTGTTGGTAGATAAATAACTTGTGAATTACACCACAAAATATTCATTGTATATTCAAAATAATTTCAATAATCTCCAAATTTGCCTTCAAATAAGTTTGAAATCTTTAGTGATTCGTTAAGTTGAACTTTCGATATAATTTAACAACATTCTGATGAAATCATATCGAAAGTTCTACTTAACGAATCACTAAAGATTTCAATACTTATTTGAAGGCAAATATTTTTATCTGTCATTTGCCAGACTACCCGATTTCCAATAATTATTTTATTCATTACATAAAGTGAACAAGGAAAATTCTTCAATAATTTTAAAAAATTATCAAACAACTTTCCAAGGAAGCTGGTTATACGTATTCAGCAACGCAAAATCTGCATT
Organism: Cynegetis impunctata; assembly: GCA_030704885.1. NCBI lineage: Eukaryota > Metazoa > Arthropoda > Insecta > Coleoptera > Coccinellidae > Cynegetis > Cynegetis impunctata. The sequence continues at coordinate 9,263 of JARQZK010001904.1, read as the reverse complement.
CACAATCGAACGGTGAATTATAGAAATTGTCAAGTATGAAATTGACCATGGACGACTAGTATGTTTTTCATGATTTGATTGTAATATTTTATTCGCTGAAAGGTTGATTTAGATCGAAAGAATGTGGCTCAAATTTTGAGATTATTGAAATTATTTCAAATATACCAGGTATATTTTGTGGTGTAATTCACAACTTGTTTATCTATCAACAGGTTATTTATGAAAAAATTCGTTCGTTGAGATTATAGCGAAGAAATTCGAATATTTGCCAATTTTCGCTGTTCTAAGGAAAACTAGTAAACATAACCATAGGGAATACTTCATGACATTTGTAGAGCTTTTCTTAACGCTTCTTCTGGATCTATAATATACAGGGTGTTCTATTTGAAATAAGGAAGATTCTGTACATTTTTATTTACAATATATGGCAAGCGATTTTTCATACCCTGTATATCGCAGGTTGATTTCAGATATATAGTTTGAGAGACTTACCAATGTAGAATATTTGACCAAAAATGAATTTCAATTGGACTTGGCACAACTTCATAATTTCAAATATTCATAGCGACCAAAATTGAAAAAAAAAATTTAGAATGCAAAAAATCTCGAAAACCGTAAATATTTTCGAAATGAAGATCCATATAAAGTATCTTTTATTTTCTATGTAGAAACCGAAAAGGCGACAAAAAATATAGGTTGCCATTTGAAAAAATATAGTTGATATTCGTCCAGAAGAAATTGAACACCCTGTGTGACCGACAATATTTTTATTTTGTCGAGCTCGGGCAATAAGGTAATATTATAGAAATGTAGATTTCTATCTGTTTCCCAAATAGAGATATGGAACACCGCGCCACTGTTGCAGGACCCTGTATAATAATTGTGTATATTGAAGAATGTCCTCCTTCTATAAGACAAATGAATGAACTACCGCTTTAAATTTCAGATCTAAGATATTGAATATTCATTCTAACCAGATGATCTGAGAGAATATTATTCTAGAATATCTACAATGCAGAAAGCAGATGTTTCAACATGCTAGCAAATTGGAAATTTCTGTCTGTTGATTGAATTTTCCCATAAATCTTTTAAATTTAATATAATTTATTACCGAAGCATTTTTTGAAAACGACACAGAACAAAAATAAAATTTCGTTAATAATATGAAAACCAACTAGATGAGTGTGTATAAGTATTTCTGGAGTTTTCTCTAATAAATGTCATATACTATGGTTACTCACACTCATTCGAAAATTTTCAAATACTAGAATGTCTACTGTAACAGGTTATTCGCATAAAATTTCAACTTCTTCTATTATCAACTATATCAACATCTATATTAGCAACTCTTAATTATGTCTTGAAATATTTCATTAATCGATTTTGCAATTGAAAATATCTTTATGTAAATAGCATAATTCATTCGATTATGTAATATCCATGATGAATTCCATTTATTTATAAAATGGGACGAAACATGGAAAAAGACGAGTATCTCCCACTTTGTTTTATGCCTACCTCAATGTGAATAGAATCTCTGTACTTCACGCAGTGAAGCAAAATTAATTTTAACGGCTGAAGCTCATGGATATTAATGAGCTTAACTGGTATTTGAACCCTAAAAAACGGTGTCAAAAGCCGCAGCAGGACTGCGGCGATAACATGCCAAATTTTTTTGAGTCGTGAATTTTGAAATGGAGCAGGTTGGGGTATCTCTGCACTAACTCTTATAAATCAATTATCATTCTTCTTAATCATGATACAGCTAACCATTTATAGTCAGGGATCAACCTTATTAAGCAGAAGTGGACGTTTGTATGAGAATCGTTTCAAACAAGAACCATCGTTCTCTGTATCTTTGATATTACTTATGTTATATTTATTATAAATCCGTGCTAGTTTGGTTTAGTACACTTTATTTTACACAAGTTTTGATGGTTTCAACACATTCAAAATTTTTATATATATATATAACTATAACTTTTTTGTATTCGGAGATAATGAAATGAAATTTACAGGATCTGTTTAATGCATAAAACTGCATTTTATGACAAGTAACTCAACTTCATGCAACTTCCGGTTTCACCTGAAGTGACATAAACTTTCGATTTTTAAATGGGACACCTGGTATATTTTCAGTTTTTTTGTGTCCATATGACATTTAAAATACAACCATGTATCATTTGCTACTTTTTGTAACTGTTGTTCTATTTTTTTTCGAATTAAATTTTTATTCAAGAGGGCTATAGATGCGTTCCAATAAATAATTTCGGTCCTAAAATGGCCATGTTTACCGTCCTGGAACGTAGATTGGTGAGCGTGGCTTCGGACTTATTTTGCTTCAGTTGTGTTGGTCACAGGCTACTCGATGATTTCAAATATTTTAATCTCAATAAGATTCTTCATTTAAAGAAAGTTCTAAGGTTATGGGATTTCAGGTTTTATCGAAAGTTTTCGTTCAACCTAATACCTAGAGTGTGGTATCAAATTAATCGTAATAAAATTATCTTTTTGTTTAACCCGGCGAGCCACCATGTTGCCATTTGAAAAAAAATAGTTATAAAAGTTTTAAAATTAAACTTCACATAACTGGAACATTTCGATCGAAAACAGTGAAGTTGTATTTTAACATACATTTTAAGACCGAAATTAGTTATTTGAACACATCCATAGCCCTCTAGAATAAAAATTTATTTCGAAAAAAAAATAAAAAAATGGTTACAAAAAGTAACATATGATACATGATTGTATTCTAAATGTCATATGGAGATAAGAAAATTGAAAATAAATGCAGTTTTATGCATCGAACAGATCCTCTAAATTTCATTTCATTCTCTCCGAAAGCAAAAAAATTATAGGGGCGAGCCACCTTCCGTGGACTCCCGGTATATATATATATATATATATATATATATATATATATATATATATATATATATATATATATATATATATATATATATATATATATAAATAAATTTTTTAAAAAATTCGATTTCATAATTTTTTGTCTGAAGTGAATGGTGGTACTTCTTCATTAGATAGTACAAGCAACAATATATCGTGCAGTATTAACGCAATAAGAAGGCCAAGGCACGTGCTTAATTCCTCCCTCAAGTGAGTGTGAGAGAAGCGGACTGCTGGAGATATAGGGAGGAACTCCAGCAGCCAGATTAGCCATTAAGGAGGAGCGATATCGGAGGATGTATGGCAGAGAGGCGGCTAGGCAGGGTTTAGAGGATGAATACTGGCCTAGCATTGCCTTTGTAACTTTTCAAGTAGTAACTCAGTCACGTATTGAGGTGAGCTGGGACCTCCTGAATGCTTGGCTGCGTGCCTAAACATTCTGATAACTATATTAATACGCAAACTAGAGTATATATACCTTTCGCGGGGCTCAATTATTTACCTTATGCTTGCAAGCTGAAATCAGAAAATTCATCAGTAGTATGAACTGGATTTCATATACCTTATGCTTGCAAGCGGAAAAAACAAAATATTATAGTGGCAGATCCGTTGTGAGATTTAGATATAATATACCACAAATCTGATTGTAGCCTTGTATTAAGGAAATCTAATTATGCGATTGCTCCCTTTAGAATTGCCGAAATAACAGGAAGATAATACATTGGTCTCAGATATTTTAAAAATATCTCTTTCTATTTTTTGGACTTGTTACAACCTAAAACGTCAACTCCACTATTTATATTAGAGCTTGGTAGGATTCTGGTGGTCAATTTCGATCAACAGAAACATTGTCCCTATAATACTTGGCAATATTAGAAAATTTTATTTTTCAATTTCAAATATACTTAGATTTGAGAATAAAACGTATTTCATTCCTAGAGGAGTAGCATCCTACAATTTGCAGTTTCGTCAAGAAAAAGGGGGCATTAAATTATACATAGTCATGTCAATTTTGATTACCAAAAATAGTAGTAGTAACTGATATCGCGAAAATATTTTTTATCAATAATGAGAATTTATATTGATTTATATATATATATATATATATATATATATATATATATATTATATAGAATAAATAAATATATATATATAATATATAATAATATGATATATATATATATATATAGAATATTATATATATATAGATATATATATATATATTATATATATATATATATATATATATATATATATATAATATATATATATATATAAATATATTAATATATATATATATATATATATAAATAAATTATATATATATATATAATAATAAATATATATATATAATAA
>JARQZK010001904.1:0-2500 GCA_030704885.1 Cynegetis impunctata | reverse complement strand
GACGACAATCTCAATTATTGAACGTATTTTACAATTCAATGAATGTCATTGTGAATTTTTTTAAATTATTATTCTGATAACACGTTGGTGATAGGAATAATTACCTACATCAGTTCATTGGCATCACATTTTGATTTGAAGTGAACAATTACTACTGAAATTACTTTCTTTTCAGGTGAATTTTTTCTAGAAGAATAGTCAGTGGAATTTGAAGGTTTAGTAGTACTAACTGTTTCATCTTTCAAAATTTCAAAACATCTGCTGAATATAAACAAACATAAAGTTTGCTGTTGATTTCACATATTCTGCGGTAATTAAAATTGAAACATCTGATCGCTACCTACTTGATGAGGAATGAAATTGTCCATCCAATAATTATCCATTGAACATGGAAGTTCCTCAGAGTTTGGTATCGGAACTTCTATTCTTTTCAATATTTTTACTATTACTTCAACGATATCCCTGAATATATGAGTACATACCGATTATGTTACCTTTTTTGTTGATGACGCGTCGCTGGCGGTGTAGGCTAAGATCACTGAGGAGCTTAGAATCCCAGTTTGTATCCAATGAAAGAGACTAATCTAGAATTTTTCAGTGTTATAAAAACTATTTCATGTTATAAAAACTATTTCACATGATCCTGGAATAACATGAGTTAGTTTTTTACCAGCTACGTGGGCCAATCCTGGGCGTATGATTATCAAATTTCGAGACACTCAGCTGAGGAGAGCTAAGAGTGTTAGATATTTAGGTTTACATGAAGACAGGAGTTTGAAATGTTACTACCAAGTTGAAAAATTTAGCAAAATATTGAATAGATCTTTCTATGCGCGTCGTCTCAAGCGCTCGTTTCTTCTGAATGGTGTGCATTGAACTATGCTTTAGTTCGATGTGTTGGATGGCTTGTCTGATAATTATAGAATTTTTTTACTCGGAACATTATTAGGCTTTTGTATATTCGGTTTGAAACTACTGGAATCCTGCAGTCCAACATTCACCTCGAATAAAATACTTCCAATTTCTTGTATTAATATTTCAAATATCTTTTGTTTGTTCGTAAAAAATTACTAGAACTGGAGAGACGTTCCATTTTGTATAAGACTACTATGTAATGATTTCTGTATTCCGGCTCATGCCACAACTGCATTTGCGTTTTCACCTATTTTTGTGGAAAATAAAACTCTATTTACTTGCCGAAGTGCATTAATTTCTCTGACTAAATAAAATTGAAAAATTAGAAAAAAATATCATTTTAGAACAATTACCTTTGGAAAAGTTTCTACTTTTTTGCCTATACATTCACTATTATGTTTGAGTATATAAACAAATATTATCACTAATTACGGGTTGATGATCTAGAACTGCTGAATTATCAATAATTTTCCAGAAATGCTTGATGTGAGGGCCTTTATCCTGGGCAGTACTGGCTCGGTAGGAGGTCACAAAACATTTTTATTTCTCAGGATGTGAAGTCGATTTCATCTTTTCGAGCATTCATTGACAACCTTCAATATAGTAATTGATATATCAGAATGATATATCTAGATTCTAGATAATGATGGATGATAGGCTATTTCAAGCAGCTCTCCATTCCTTATTATGTCTGATGATTGAATGATCAATCAAATTTAGAATATATATTCATCTTACTAAGAATATTTGTGACACTCCTCAATTGGTTATTAAAAATAAAATAGTTCATATCAGAAAATTTTCTAAGGACTAATTTCAATGTGAATATGATTCTTCTACTCTGAATGGTTTCCAAATATTCAGCAATCAAATGATTGTTCTTTGGCCCATTTCGTTAAAAACCGCAGAAGAGACGAACTTTTAATTCAGCTTTGTATAATGTTCAAGAGATTGAATTTCTTGTATTTAATTTCAACTTTTTATTAGGTCAAATTGCATATAGTTGAATATATAGAACTTTGTATGGAGCAAACGCATAAATTATTATATTTTTTTCATCTTTTATGTTTTATAATTCTACACTATGGCAATTCTTTCACGAGCTCCTCTGAATATCCTCAAATGAAACAAAATAATCGAAACTAATTCAGGACTTCCTAGAATCTCCATCTGAAGAATTATTCTTATTACCCCATGTGGTCGTAGTATGACTATAATTCATTGAATTTTCAAGTTTGAAGTTCATTGGGTTCTTTTGTCGAAGAGTATGCAATTGATTTGTATATATCCAGGTCTTTTAGCAGATTATTCAATAATTTTCAATTTTGAAATGATTTTATTTGTATAAATTCTTTTCTGAAGTAATTTTTAATACTTCCTTGTCATATATATATATATATATATATATATATAATATGTTATATATATAGTAATATTATATATATATACTATATATAAGATATATATATATATATATATATATATATATATATATTAACTATATATATAAATTATATATATATATATAGTATATATATTATATATTTTTTTTTTTTGAGATGTTAAATATGTTTTTCATGGATTC
>JARQZK010001903.1:0-14628 GCA_030704885.1 Cynegetis impunctata | reverse complement strand
TTTACAATGTTTACCTATAAAGTCAAGAATATCAACATATATCGTTGAATTTAAATAATGAAGATAATCATAAAATATTCACTATTTGATGATGTTTATGGATCTGGAGCCCTAACAGTGACTTTCCAATGTAATAGCAGAGCGGTAAACAGTGTACTGAGCATTTAGAAAGAAAATGATGGTTTCACTTTGGCCTAGATTCCATTCCGAACATATTAACGAATGGATATATTTGCGGAGCGTTTCCAATTTATTTCCTACTAGTGAAGATGACCTAAGAGATCAACGTGTTTATAAAATTTCTAATTCTTATAACATTGCTGATGATGTATGAAGATGGCGATTTGCGAGCCACATTTATGATTTGAGTTTCAAAAATGGACCAATTTTATATGCTGCCGTAGGAAACCTTTCTGTGACGAGCTGTAATCGCATAAGTTGCATTTACGATTTTTCTCTTTCAAATGGGCTAATTTCATATGAATCGATTTCAGATGCCTTTGGAGGGCACTTTTCCACGACGAACTGTAATCGCATAAGTCACATTCATGATCTTTGAGTTTCAAATGAATTGATTTCATATGCTGTCCAATAGCACTTTTCTGAGACGAGCTGTGATCGCATAAGTCACATTTAAGATCTTTGAGTTTCAAATGAATCGATTTCATATGCCCTCGAAGGGCACTGTTGTGAAACGAGCTGAAATCGCATAAGTCTTTTTTTTTATTCATGATCTTTGAGTTTCAAATAAATTGATTTCATATAATATCGAAGGGCACTTTTCTGAGAACATTTACGTAATGTATACACCATCGGAAAGTACAGATTTAAACGAACATAAAGCATTCCAACTTTTTGAAAAAGGCTGATACTTGGGATGCTTTTTCGATGTTAAGTCGAAATAAGGTGAAAAAATAAATATTTCAAATCAAATAAATTACAATGTATTTGGGACATGAAAAGGTAAGTTTTCACAAAATTTCGTTAAAAAAAATTATTTTCTGTAAAAGATAAAAATTAAAAACCAAAAACTTGGTTTTTTGGATTCTTCACATAAATTTTGAGGTTATGTGAAAAAAGTGTAGATACAAAAGTTGTACATCTTTTCATTACCTACAGCTTTGCCATTTGACTTTTTTCCATAGGACTTGTAGTTTTGCCGGAAATTGGAGTTAACCGTTTTTTACCCTTAAAAACTCACCCCCTTCCCTTACCGACCTCAGATCGCCCGTAAATTATTTTTCCTACCATTTTTATTTTATTTTCCTCCTCTTCTAATGGGTTTCAACCTACTATTATTTTTTTTGGTTCCAAAAATTATCGACCCTGGTCTATAACGCCATTTGCTAGGAAACTAAAGAGTTATGTGTCTGAACCCAAATAATATAAACGTAACTTGTTGAAAACACTTCAGGAATATATATGATTTTTTAATTTTAACTGGGCGTAAAGAACGCGAATCAAGCCGTTATTTAATGAATAATGTAAGAGATAGTCAGAAAAGAGCTCGAGGGTTGGTATCAGATTCTTTTTGTGAAAATGCTGAATCTTTTTAGTTAATTTCGAAACTGTCCAGGAAAAATTGGAACTCGAACACTGCAATAATTTCCAGAGAGTGAGTGGTGAACATTTTATTCCACTAGTGAATTAATAGTTATTTTTGTATCTAGTGCGCGAAATGCTACTTTGGTGATCGAGAACTGATTTTTTTTAACGAGGCGCAGCCGAGTTAAAAAAAATAGTCGAGATCACCAAAGTAATTCGCGCATGAGATGCAAACAAAATTTTTTCTACAAACGTCAAAAATATTGTTCTAAAATAAGGTAACATGCTTAGCTTAATATGAGAAATAGTATCGAACTGGCTTAAACTGATTTTCCAAATCAAGTAATTACTGTAACTATGAAAATAAAATGGCATTTGTTGACAACTATTTCAAAGTGACAGTTCTTGATAATTATTTTGGAGTGACTTTTTATTCGCGTCAATTTCGTGCGTGATATTTATAACTGTAAAATAATGGAAATTTCGACCGACGATGAAGTAAGCAGTACCCCACCTAACTTGACAGATGCGGCCAATTCAGTAATTTTAAATCTTTTACCGGAGAAATCGAGGCGCCAGTATGAAAATGCATATCAGGAATTTAAAGAGTGGTGTGAAGCAAATAAAGCCAGAAAAATATCCGAAAATGTGCTGTTGGCATATTTTGCAGAGTAGTCTAAGAAGCTGAAGTCTTCCACGTTATGGGCAATATATTCTATGTTGAACGCAACACTCAATGTTAAAGAAAACGTGGATTTTAAGAAATTTACCAAGTTGGTTCCATATTTGAAAAAATTGTCAGTTGGAAACCATCCTAAGAAATCTAAGGTATTGACTAGAGAGGAAGTTGAACAATTCATAAGGGAGGCAGATGATGAAACCTATTTGTTGGTTAAGGTAGATTTTTAATGATTGTTTGATGTGTTTTTTGAATTACTGATTTCCTTTTAGGTTGTTTTAATACTGGGTATTTCGGGTGCTTGCCGCCGTGAGGAACTCACTAAAATGACGGTCGATGACATGGAAGATAAAAATTCCATTTTGATTGTTAAAGTACCCGATACAAAAACGAATATACAACGAATTTTTACAGTTTCAAATTTAGATTATACTGACATTTACCGAAAATATGCGGCTCTTCGTCCAAGTTATGCTACCAGTCGCCGATTGTTTTTGAAGTATCAAAATAAGAGATGTTTTAACCAAGTTGTTGGAATAAATAGTATTGGAAAGATACCTAGCTTAATAGCAAAACACCTAAAATTACCAAATCCTGATGCCTACACGGGCCATTGTTTTCGGAGAACATCAGCCACACTCCTTGCTAATACATAGGCCGATATATGTGTTTTGAAGCGACATGGAGGATGGAAATCTTCGACTGTGGCCGAAGGATACGTGGAAGATTCTATCAACAATAAAATTCAAATATCAAATAAAATTTTAGACTGCGAAATTTCAGGATCAAGTGCTGTCACCTCTACGGCAGTTGCTTGCAAATCAAAAATGGATGGGCTTCCAACTCCCAAAACTACGATATCACGAGCTGAATCTGATTGATCTGGTTTAGGAATAAATATTGGTTCGTGCACTGCCTGCACCATTAATGTTAACATTGTAAATAATAAATAAAATTAGGTATTGTTAAATTTTCTCACAATTTGAAAGCCTTAATTATTGTTATACATTAATAAATGAATGATTTCTTTGATTTTTGCTTGATTGAGGAACATAAAGGTTAAAATATAAAAATCCCATATAGTTTACATGCAGTGTGCGAAGTGAGTATTTCGCACACTACTTCGCGCACGGTGTCATGGTAACGAAGGAGAATGAAAAAAAGGGTCTCTTCGCATATTGTTGTCAATGCGCGAACATTGTCATTTTTTGACGTTTGTAGAAAAAAAAAATTTAATTCACTCAGTGGATAAACGTCAACTTACCCTTGTTGCCATGGGTTGAATATTGTCGTCTTTAAACATCAAAATGGGGTAAATGAATATATTGTAAATCGTGATAATGTTGAAGCAGCTTTGGTATATCTCAAAAATAACAATCTTTTGATCGTGATATTACAATTAATGAAAATAATATACAATGTTTACCTATGAAGTCAAGAATATCAACAAATATCATTGAATTTAAATAATGAAGATAATCATAAAAATTCACTATTTGATGTTTATGGATCTGGAGCCCCAACAGTGACTTTACAATGTAATAGCAAAGCGGTAAACAGTGTACTGAGCTTTTCGAAAGAAAATGATGGATCTTGTGTTTTACTTCGGCCTAGATTCCATTCCGATTAATGAATGGATATATTTGCGGAGCCTTTCCAATTTATTTCCTACTGGTGAAGATCACCTAAGAGATCAACGTGTTTGTAAAATTTCTAATTCTGATAACTTTGCTGATGATGTATGAAGATGGCGATTTTCGAGCCACATTTATGATTTGAGTTTCAAAAATGGACCAATTTTATATGCTGTTGTAGGAAACCTTTCTGTGAAGAGCTGTAATCACATAAGTTGCATTTATGATTTTTCAAATGGGACAATTTCATATGCCTTTGAAGGGTACTTTTCACAGACGAGCTGAAATCGCATAAGTCACATTTATGATCTTTGAGTTTCAAATGGATCGATTTTATATGCTGTCGAAGAGAACCTTTCCGTGACGAGCTGTAATCGCATAAGTCACATTTGTGATCTTTGAGTTTCAAATGAATCGATTTCATATGCTCTAGAAGGACATTTTTGTGAAACGAGCTGAAATCGCATAAGTCACATTTATGATCTTTGAGTTTCAAATGGATCGATTTTATATGCTGTAGAAGAGAACCTTTCCGTGACGAGCTGTAATCGCATAAGTCACATTTATGATCTTTGAGTTTCGAATGAATCGCTTTCATATGCATTTGAAGGGCACTTTTCTGAGACGAGCTGTAATCGCATAAGCCACATTTATAATCTTTGAGTTTCAAATGAATAGATTTCATATGCTGTCGAATAGCACTTTTCTGAGACGAGCTGTAATCGCACAAGTCACATTTATGACCTTTGAGTTTCAAATGAATTGATTCCATATGCTGCAGAATGGCACTTTTCTGTGACGAGCTGTAATCGCATGAGTCACATTTATGATCTTTGAGTTTCAAATGAATTGATTTCATATGCTGCAGAATGGCACTTTTCTGTGACGAGCTGTAATCGCATAAGCCACATTTATGATCTTTGAGTTTCAAATGAATTGATTTCATATGCCGCAGAATGGCACTTTTCTGTGACGAACTGTAATCGCATAAGCCACATTTATGACCTTTGAGTTTCAAATGCATCAATTTCATATGCTTTCGAATGGAACTTCTCAGAGACGAAGTGTAATCGCATAAGTCACATTTCTGATCTTTGAGTTTCAAATGAATCGACTTTATATGACTTTGAAGGGCGCCTTTCTGAGACGAACTGTAATCGCACAAGTCACATTTTTGATTTTTGAGTTTCAAATGAATCGATTTTATATGACTTTGAAGGGCGTCTTTCTGAGACGAGCTGTAATCGCATAAGCCACATTTATGATCTTTGAGTTTCAAATGAATCGAATTCATATGCCTTTGAAGATGGTTTTTCTGAGACGAGCTGTAATCGCATAAGTCACATTTATGATCTTTGAGTTTCAAATGGATCGATTTCATATGCCCTCGAAGAAAACCTTTCTGAGACGAGCTGTAATCGCACAAGTCACATTTATTATCATTGAGTTTCGAATGAGTCGATTTTCTATGCCTTTGGAGGGCACTTTTCTGAGACGAGCTGAAATCGCATAAGTCACATTTATGATCTTTGAGTTTCAAATGAATCGATTTCATATGATATCGAAGGGCACTTTTGTCAGACGAGCTGTACTCGCACAAGTCACATTTAAGGTCTTTGAGTTTCAAATGAATTGACTTCATATGCTGCAGAATGCCACTTTTCTTTGACGAGCTATAATCGCATAAGCCACATTTATGATCTTTGAGTTTCAAATGAATTGATTTCATATGATATTGAAGGTTACTTTTCCTTGACGAGCTGTAATCGCATAAGTCACATTTTTGATCTTTGAGTTTCAAATGAATTGATTTCATATGATATTGAAGGTTACTTTTCTTTGACGAGCTGTAATCGCATAAGTCACATTTATGATTTTTGTGTTTGAAATGTGCTGCTTCTATATGCTGTTGAACAGGCCCTTTCGATGAGCTGTTGTCGCATAAGTGATAATTGTGATCACAGTTCTTCGGTAATTCACATTTTGGTGGGATCGCATCCATCTGTAATGAGTAGATCATTTCATTTTCTTCCTTTTTTTTTGGCGTGGGACATTCAGTTATGCTACTGCAATCCTCATTTATTTCCATCTTGACAGAGTGAAAGTCCCTGTAATAAAAAAAGGATGCAACAATTTTATCATTTGATTTCTACAAATAAAGATATGAGTTAATTACGTGCCGTACAGCTTGAAACTCGACAACATTATATATCCACGCGTACGTTGAGTGATATTCTATTTTTTTTTAAATTGTTTTAATACTTTGTTAGTACCTTTTCAATCAAGGCTAGCTTTGGTTGCATCAACTTGCAACTTGGATCCTGACAAAAGTCTAACTTTTGGCTATGGTATCTTTGGATACGGATTGCCACAGAAAAGAGGAATTTTCCAGCGCTAGTCTGACATGTGACTTTGACATTCAAGACACGTTTTGCTAGAGGCGAAGAAAACTGTATCTTTTTATTGAGCTTTGGGGAAGTCACTGTTTCAAATTTTCCAAGGAAATTTATGAACTAGTTTCACCCACATTCGAATGTACGAATTTCCTACTAAAGTCTGCGTCATTTTTAGGTTGATGTAATGTGCTATTTGAAACGGTAATAAACACCGAAACGCGTAATATACTTAACAACTAATAATGGATTACCTAAGCCTCAAAATATATATAAATATATACATATATATATATATATATATATATATATATATATATATATATATATATATATATATATATATATATATATTATATATATATATATATATATTATATATATATATATATATATATATTATATATATATATATATATATATATATATATATATATATATATATATTATATATATTATATATATATATATATATTCTATAATATACATATATATATATATATATATATATATATATATATATATATATATATATATATATATATATATATATATATATATATATATTATATATATATATATATATATATTATATATATATATATATATATACATATATGTATATTATACATACATATATATATATATATATATATATATATATATATATATATATATACAGGATCACTCACGGTGGATGGTAGGTTAGACGTTCACGGAGAACGGGACATAAGATTATTCTGAAAATTTGGTTTCATGGGTAATTGAATTTGCTCTATCGATCTAAAATATTAGTGGCACTGCGGCGTTGCCGCTTATACTGAAAAATAGCAGCAACTGTGAAATTTCAAATGAGACACCCTATATATTATTCCATTTTTTGCATCTTTACCTATTTCCAATTGTTTTTGTATGATACTTCCCTATACCTATCTCCAGAGGTTTTCGAGAAATGAAATGGTTTCCTTATTTTTTTTGTGCAAAACATAGCTTCAATTAAATGTTCATTACAAAGATTTATTATTTAGATTCGTAGGACGCTAAAATTTTAGGCGTAGTTTACCACGTATTAGTAATATTCAAAGGAATTTGTTCTCCATTATACAGGGTCCTTCAAAATTTGCGATTTTAACGATAAATACAAAAATGGTAAAAAGTGCATTTTAAAAAAATATAATACCCTGTATATTATTGAATATCTCAAAAGAAAATTGAAATTTCTTTCAAATGATGCATCATGTTCCTATACCTAAAAAGTCAGGTTTCCGAAATAAAGCAAGTTTCTATAAAAATCGGATTATTTTGCCATATTTTGTATTAGGTAGCTATGAAATGTCAAAGAAGATGTCATAATGAAAATTTGACAATTAGTGCATCAACAATAAAACGTTAACGCGTACATTAACGAAAATTTGATTTGAAAACAATAAAAATGAAAGGCAATAACTATTCTCATGAAGTTTTGATGAAGTTATTTATTGTACATGGTCAATGTGACCAAATAATAGCAAGTACATGCAGAAGATTCAATGAAATGTATACCTATTAACAACCAATAAACGAGAGAAAATTTGTACGTTTACAAAATAATTTTATCACTTATGGGTCAATACTGGAAGCGAAACGAAATTTACCAAAACCTGTTACTTTCGTTTCGCTCTCAGTATTGACCCATAAGTGATAAAATTATTTTGTAAACGTAAAAATTGTCTCTCGTTTATTGGTTGTCAATAGGTATACATTTCATTGAATTTTCTGCATGTTATTGCTATTATTTGGTCACATTGACCATGTACAATCAATAAGTTCATCAAAACTTCATGAGAATAGTTATTGCCTTCGATTTTGATTGTTTTCAAATCAAATTTTCGTTAATGTACGCGTTAACGTTTTATTGTTGATGCACTAATTGTCAAATTTTCATAGTGACATCTTTTTTGACATTTCATAGCTACCTATTACAAAATATGGCAAAATAATCCGATTTTTATAGAAACTTGCTTTTATTTCGGAAACCTCACTTTTTAGGGATAGGAACATGATACATCATTTGAAAGAAATTTCAAATTTCTTTTGAGATATTCAATAATATATAGGGTATTACATTTGAAAAAAATGCACTTTTTACCATTTTTGTATTTATCGTTAAAATCGCAAATTTTGAAGGACCCTGTATAATGGAGAACAAATTCCTTTGAATATTACTAATACGCCGAAACTTGGTAAACTACGCCTACAACTTCAGCGTCCTACGAATCTAAATACCTTAGTAATGAACATTTAATTGAAGCTATGTTTTGCACAAAAAAAATAAGGAAACCATTTAATTTCTCGAAAACCTCTGGAGATAGGTATAGGGAAGTATCATACAAAAACAATTGGAAAATGGTAAAGATGCAAAAAATTGAATAATATATAGGGTGTCTCATTTGAAATTTCAAAGTTGCTGCTACTTTTTAGTATAAGCGGCAACGCCGCAGCGCCACTATTATTTTAGATCGATAGAGCAAATTCAATTACCCATGAAACCAAATTTTCAGAATAATCCCGTTCTCCGTAAATGTCTAACCTACCATCCACCGTGAGTGACCCTGTATATATATATATATATATATATATATATATATATATATATATAATATATATATATATATATATTTATATATATATATATATATATATATATATATATATTCATTCGAATTGTTGTTGCCTGTAAACGATTTCTAATCTGTTGATAATTATTAGCAATAACAGGCTTGTTGAATCTCAAAAAACTCGATTGTATTAAAAAGTTGACGTTTCGCCACGACATTCGTGGCTTTATCAAAACTTTTGCTAATAATATATATATATATATATATATATATATATATATATATATATATATATATATATATATATATATATATATATATATATATATATATATATATATATATATATATATATATATATATATATATATATATATATATATATATATTTATATAATAATAATAATTATAATAATAATGAACTGATTTCATATGCTGCAGAAGGGCACTTTTCTGTGACGAGCTGTAATCGCATAAGTCACATTTATGATCTTTGAGTTTCCAATGAATCGATTTCATATGCCTTTGGAGGGCAGTTTTCTGAGACGCGCTGAAATCGCATAAGTCACATTTATAATCTTTGAGTTTCAAATGAACTGATTTCATATGATATCGAAGGGTACTTTTCTGAGACGAGCTGTAATCGCATAAGTCACATTTATGATCTTTGAGTTTCAAATGAATTGATTTCATTAGCTTCAGAATGGCACATTTCTGTGACGAGCTGTAATCGCATAAGTCACATTTATGATCTTTGAGGTTCAAATGAACAGATTTCATATGCTGCAGAATGGCACTTTTCTTAGACGAGCTGAAATCGCATAAGTCACGTTTATGATCTTTGAGTTTCAAATGAATCGATTGCATATGCGTTTGAAGGGCACTTTTCCACGACGAGCTGTAATCGCATAAGTCACATTTATGATCTTTGAGTTTCAAATGAATTGATTTCATATGATATCGAAGGGTACTTTTCTGAGACGAGCTGTAATCGCACAAGTCACATTTATTATCTTTGAGTTTCAAATGAATCGATTTCATATGCTGTCGAATGGCACTTTCATGAGACGAGCTGTAATCGCATAAGCCACATTTATGATCTTTGAGTTTCAAATGAATCGATTTCATATGAACTTGAAGGCACCTTTTCCGTGACGAGCTGTAATCGCATAAGTAACATTTGTGATCTTTGAGTTTCAAATGAATCGATTTATTATGCTTATGTATGGAACTTTTCTGTGACGAGCTGTAATCGCATATGTTACATTTATGGTATTTGAGTTTCAAATGAACAGATTTTATATGCATCTGAAGCTTGTGTTTAAATGATGAACTGTAATCGCATGAGTCACATTTATGATTTTTGTGTTTGAAATATGCTGATTTTATATGCAGTTGAACAGGCCCTTTCGGTGAGCTGTTGTCGCATAAGTGATAATTGTGATCACAGTTCTTCGGTAATTCACATTTTGGTGGGATCGCATCCATCTGTAATGAGTAGATCATTTCATTTTCGTCCTTTTTTTTGGCGTGGTACATTCAGATATGCTACTGCAGTCCTCATTTATTTCCATCTTGACAGAGTGGAAGTCCCTGTAATAAAAAAAGGATGCAACAATTTTACCATTGGATTTCTACAAATAAAGATATGAGTTAATTACGTGCCGTACAGCTTGAAACTCGACAACATTATATATCCACGCGTACGTGGAGTGATATTCTATTTTTTCAAATTGTTTTAATAATTTGTTAGTACCTTTTCAACCAAGGCTAGCTTTGGTTGCATCAACTTGCAACGTGGATTCTGACAAAAGTCTAACTTTTGGCTATGGTATCTTTGAATACGGATTGCCACAGAAAAGAGGAATTTTCCAGCGCTAGTCTGACATGTGACTTTGACATTCAAGACACGTTTTGCTAGAGGCGAAGAAAACTGTATCTTTTTATTGAGCTTTGGGGAAGTCACTGTTTCAAATTTTCCAAGGAAATTTATGAACTAGTTTCGCCCACATTCGAATGTACGAATTTCCTACTAAAGTCTGCGTCATGAGAGATAACTTGATAATAACTTTCTCACTTTATCAGTATAAAAACAAGTTTTTGAAGTTGAAAAATGGAAAGAGAGTTTTGTTGCGTGAAAAGTTTTAATTAAAAAGGACATACAAATCAAAGTGTTAGCTTTCATCGGTTTTCGAAGCCAACCAAATATTTTGTGTAGATATATATATATATATATATATATATATATATATATATATATATATATATATATATATATATACACACATATAAAATTACATTGTGGCACCATTGTATATATGTATTGGCAATGTGGCACCCGACTTTGGTGCCAGATTGTTTTCATCGTTTGAAGTCGTCATATAGCTCATTAGGTATTGCTAAACCATATACCAAAAAATAAGGTGGGTGCCAAATTTACAATGAAAAACTTTGAATATACAATTTAGTTCAATGGATTTGAAATAGATGGCGCTCCGTTATATACAAATTGTATGTTGGACATAATTGATGTCATTTAAGCCCATTTTAACTACACCTCTAAGTGACACGCGTAATATGGCAACGCTGAGCGGACGTGTTATCAGGCTTATTCGTGCTTATCTTACAAGAATGCTGAGGCAAGTTAGACTAATAATAATCAAGTGATCTCAGGTCAAGCTAAACTGATTTTGATTTTCGTATACATGCCTTGAATCTGTTATGTGTAATTGACACCCAGATTTGTTGGCTATGTCTGACAGAATTGAAAAAATAATGAAGATAGTTGAATTGGGATGGAATGAAAAGGTTAAGTAGGTACCGTATTATTGATATGTGAGAATGTAGGAGGTTAAAAAAACGATGTTAAGATACAGGGTGTTGAATATTTCCAATTGTTAATCTGCCATTTTTCAATATACCGAGACGAGTATTTTTTACAATGTTATGAAAACGCAGTTATGTACAGGCTGCCTAGATTATTTAGATAAAAGGTTGCAGTTTGCTATGATTTTGAGTGAATCATCTGTATATACAAGGTGGCCCTAATTAGAATAAACTAAAGGATATAAAAAAACCATATCAGATTGATTGAAAGAAATTGAATAATAGCAATTTGAACCTTTCAAAGTTGAGTTTGATTTTGTTCTGATTTTTGGCATCGTTTTTACCTTGAAAATATACGATATTATACCTACGCGAACGCCAGCAGTGAAAACAAAAAAATTCTAATATCTGAGGTAGTCTCAAGGAAACCAAGGACAATTTTCATTTCCTATAAAAAATACTAATGAAACAACAGTAACTAAATTAAAATATATATTAAATACTACTACTTTTTTGCCAGTTGATTGATGACTCTTTTAATAAAACAAAATTTATTTCGTTTCAAGATACATGATGTTCCATTGCACCATATATTTCATTTTCGAATGATCGCACCCAGAAGCAATTTTTTGATGCAAAACAAGTTTTTATTTTTGCCAGAGTCTATTATAACAGATTATATTTTGATAAATATATAGTACACTGCTGCTTTTTCGTGAAATGAGATTTATTGTTGAAATGTCTTTTCTAATTTTAGTGAATTTGGTCTCCTTTTTCGTTCTACTCCCCTTTTCACGTAAATAAAATTGATAATATGTGATTGTTTAATTTTAAAAAAAATAGAATAACCCAATTATCTTACCTTTAACTTCAATCTAATAAAAACTCCTAATGAAACTACAGGAATTTGAAATATTTACATAGGTATATTCAATAGGTTTTGCATATTTAACTTAAAATTTTTTTTCTTAATTTTTTCTCCAGAAATTGTACATTGGGCAAAAATTTGAATTCATCGAAATATTACAAAATATTATGATATTAATTTTAATTTCGGAAGGCTTAATATTTTCTCTAAAAAAATATCTACTGATATTCCTGGAATAAGTCCACTGGCAAAAATTTTAAAAAATTTCCCGCATCATAAAATGTCCCTTGATAACCAGAAAAGGCATACCTAAAATATTTGATATGAATGTATAATGTGGTGTCCAAGTCTACAAAATAAATTGTATTCTTAAAATTTCAACACCCTGTATATCTGTATCTACATGAATGTTTCCGGCCACATGTTTCAACCACTTGAAGTAGCTGACCGTACGCAGTCTTAAGGAGATACTTGATACAATTTTGAATTTTTGACAATAGATAGATACATTTTTAAAATATGAAAATTAAATCAACCTAAACAAGCGTTTTTTTATATAAACCTATTTGAAAATGTGATAAATTAATTGATGCAGTATTAGTTTTGAAGTTAGGAATTGCAGAACGATAAAAATCCATTCAAGAAAATGTTCATTCACTCCGACTGATCGACTATGATTGAGAAATAGAAATCCTCTGCATTTTGTACAAATAATATTATCAGATTTATTTATATTACACAAATGTTTCAATTGTGAAGATTTAAACCAGATTCAAAGAGTCATGCAATGACTAAAATCTTCATATTGTAAAAAACAATGTAGATTCAATGAGTTTTAAATGTACTCAAATCTTTATACTCTCAAAAAGAATGAATAAATTGATATATCAATTTTCAAAGTGGCACCATAAATCCGACAACCCTGCAGGGTGCCTCTTTTACCAGTATTAATAACAAATTATATATAAAGGGTGCCACATTGAAATGCATCATTTGGGTGCCACGAATACAATACATAAAACATACGATATACGCTGGGTGCTGCATAGACATTGATGGTGCCAGTTAATACAAAACACACACACACACATATATATATATATATATATATATATATATATATATATATATATATATATATATATATATATATATATATAATATATATATATATATATATATATATATATATATATATATATATATATTAATATAATATATATATATTATATATATATATATATATATATATATATATATATATAATATATATATATATATATATATAATAATATATATATATATAATATTATATATATATTTATATAATAATAATTATTATTATTATTCGTGTATCGCTGTATCACGCACAGCACGAGTAGTTGTAGAGAGGTTGCCACACACTAAACCGGGTACGGCACCACAAGAAGAAGAAGAATAATAATAATGAAGTATTCTATTTCATAAAAATGTCATTACAATATGGAATGTATGTACAGGGTTCACCAAACTCGATGGCCTATTAGAAGTATCTAGAGAACAAAAAAAGTTAGCGACTTTAAATTCGTGCTACGCGTATAAGATATTATGATCTACACTTGGAAAATATTATCATCATTGCAACGTTGCTAGATCTACAGATAAATTATGCTAACTATATTATTTTCAATGGCACATTTTAATATTTTTGTATTCTGTGGAACATTTTGAAACTTTTTTATAGACCTTATGACAAACCTATCTTGAGCCATTTTCAAAATAAAAATTAATTTTTGAAGAATATGGGAACAAACAACACCGAATTGAAAATATATTTTTTCATAACTATCACAGCTAGAGCACTGAAATTTTCTTCAGAGAATCATATTAGGTTAGTTCAACGTGATAAATCATGAGAACCAAGGTATCTCATACAGGGCGTGCACACAATAATGTTCTTTTGGTAGAACATAAAATTGAAATTTATGCATTAATTTCAAATGGGACACTCTATATTTTATAGCAGCATTCAAAATATGAACGAATTCCTCAACTAAAAGTATAATGTGATATGATACCTATCTCTAGCGGTTTGAGACTTATTGGC
>JARQZK010001902.1:0-14706 GCA_030704885.1 Cynegetis impunctata | reverse complement strand
AAGGAGAAGCAAGCACGTTCTCCAACAAAAAAATCGAGGGTTATTTAACACGGACGTCGTTGTCGCAATAGAATTCAAGTAGAGCAAATTGAATCAGGAGGATGTCAAATAAATCAGATGCGTGGTACAGCTGCCACTAATATTAAACAGATTGATTATATTTGATTGTTTTTCGATTTAATATAAGTAGATAATTGATAGATAATCCATAACTATAACATCAGTGTTGTAATGATTTTGTATATTAAAACAATAGTTTATAAATACTATATCGCAGAGAGCTGCATTAGGAAAGCAGGTTTTCATAACGTATCCAGTTTGATTATGATTTTTGTTCCAAATCAGAGAAACAAATTACGCCCTCTATCGTGTAAACAATATTTTTAATGGTCAACCCCCCAAGCAATTTGTACCGAAACCAATTCCATCCAATATATCATACGTGACTTCCTCCTCATAAACTTTCCATGCTATTGCTCCAAAATTACGTCCTTTATCATGTAAACACGATTTATTTTTTCCCCAAGGGGGTCATCTCCACAACCAATTTGAACCAAAACCAATTCCGTCCAAGATATCTTTCGAAAATACCTACTCACAAACTCTCAACCCTATTACTCCAAAATTGCGACCTTGAACGTGTAAACAAGATTTACATTTTTCCCCGGGGGGTCAACTCGCAACCAATTCGAACCAAAACCAATCCCATTCAAGATATCATACAAAACTACCTAGATATTAACTTTCAACCCTATTGCAACAAAATTGCGCCTTCTGAAATGTGAACAAGATTTATTCCCCCAACCAATTTAAACCAGAACCAATCCCATCCAAGTTATCATACGAATCTACCTATTCACCAACTTTCAACCCTATTGCTTCAAAATTGCGACCTTAATCGTGTAAATAACGCTAAATTACATAAGCGACATACATACATACTGAACATATATATATATATATATATATTTATAGTCTATATATATATATATAATATTATATAAATATATATATATATATATATATATATATAAACTAGCTGACCCGGCAAACGTTGTTCTGCCATATAAAATCTATTTTGTTCTATTCATCTGTCTGCCGATGTACTATTCTTGCCTATCTAACTATAGAGCTATCTATCTTTCTATCTATCTGTCTATCTGGTCTGTCTATCTGCATATCCATCTATCAATTTTCTGACCGGGCAAACGGTTCAGCCATATAAATTATTTTTATCCATCTGTCTTTCTAATCTATTCATCTATCTGCCGATGTATGATCACTACCTATCTATCTATCTAGTTATCTATCTTTCTATCTATCGTATCTATCTATCTATCTATCAATCTAACTGACCCGGCAAACGTTGTTTAAAATTATTAAAACTGACTTATTGAGAAAATATGGGGTTGTTGATAGAAGGGTGAAACTTTAGAAGTCTTATGTATTTTTTAAAGCAACATCATAAAAAACTCAAAAAAAAAAAATTTGTTCAAAAACTTCATAAAAATGTTAATCATTAGGAGTATAAAAAATAGGGGTTGATCGTAAAGGGGTGAAAATTTAGGGTTGGATGTATTTTTGAATGTTGTATCATAAAAAAAATTGAACGGAAAATTTTGTCTGAAAAATATAAATAAAAAATAAAGGGGTGGACCTCCCTTAACATTTAGGGGGATGAAAAATAGATTTTGTCAGATTCTCAGAGCTAACTGATATGCACACAAAATTTCATGAGAATCGGTCTAGTCATTTCGAAGGAGTTCAACAAATTAAAAATAGGGGTTGATCGTAGAGGAGTGTATGTATTTTTGTATGCTGTATCATAAAAAATTGAAAACAAAAAATTTTGTCTAAAAAATAAAATAAAAAATTAGGGGTGGACTACCCTTAACATTTAGGGGGATAAAAATTGGAGGTTGGCCGATTCTCAGACCTACTCCGATATGCTCACAAAAATTTCATGAGAATCGGTCAAGCGTGTTTCGGAGGAGTATGGGAACGAGACATTGTGACATTGAGAATTTTATATCATAAGATATAATATATAATATATAGTATTTATATATATATAATATATATATATATTATATATATATATATATATAATTATTTATTCGAGACTTGTTGTATGCCTGTGATTTATTTTTAATCTCTTGATAATTTATTTAGCAATAACAGGCTGGTTGAATCTTAAAAAACTCGATTAAGTTAATAAATTGACGTTCCACTATTGACCTTCATAGTTATTCCAAACTTTTGAACAAAATTGAAAATTCTTTGACAATTTATTGACGTGATACAAATTCCAATAGAAAAAGATTGATCTGTCTTGCTTAAACATTCTTTCAGTCTAATATTAACATTCAAAATTGATTTCATTAGAAGGCAAGGTAAACTACAGAAACCTTTACCTATGTAATGTTCGAAAATAATAATAATAGGTCACTATTTATTTAACAGAAAAGAATTAGTCACGGGAAAATATTAAAAAAGTAGAGCAGAATTATCGGCTTATAGAACGTTTATATGGAAGCAGCCGTTGACACGTGTTACGGAACTCTTTGGTCCTCATCAGAACGGCGTAGCTATGTTGTGTTGGATTGGATTGAAAATTTGGAGATGAAAAAATAGTTTAAATAAAATAAAATCCTCTGTTATGGAAAGAAAATCACTTATTTGTGGTTTATTTGTTTGAACTCTCCGGCTATGGGAGATTTGGTCAAACTTTGCCACGGAGGCGATTAATATCCATCAGAGAGATCTCTAGAAAGAGTAAATTGATATTAAAAAAAGAAAATTAAGCTTTGGGAAAAACTTAAACAAGTAAAGCAAAAATTATCGGTATAGTTCGTTTATATGGAAGTAAGCCGTTTTTAATGAAATTTTTATAATAAAATCGCTCTGTTATGGAAGAAAATCACTTATTTGTGGTTTATTGTTTGAACTCTCCGGTATGGGAGATTTGGTCAAACTTTGCCACGTTAGGCGAATTAATTCCAATCCGAAGAGATCTCAGAAAGAGTAGACTTAACATTAAAAAAGCAAATTAGTTTTGGGAAATATTAAAACAAGTAAAGCAAAAATTATCGGTATAGTTCGTTTATATGGAAGTACGCCGCTTTTTAATGAACATTTTAATTTAGAATTTCAAATTTTTTAAATGCAAAAGGGTACTTACATATAAAACAAATGTAGTTTTGGGTCATTGCCATATTTTCAGCTAGCAAATATTTAATTATTTATTCGCAATTGTTGTTGCCTGTGATTTATTGTTAATTTCTTGATATTGATTAGCCATTAACAGGCTGGTTGAATCTTAAAAAACTCGATTTAATTAATTAATTGACGTTCCACTTATGACACTTCTTAGTTATTCAAAACCTTTTGAACAAAATTGAAGATTCTTTGACATTTATTGACTTGATAAAATTCAATAGGAAAGATTTGATCTGTCTTGTTAAAAATTCTTCCAGTCTAATATTAACATTCAAAATTGTTTCATTAGAAAATATTATAATAGTACCCTATTATGATTATTTTCGAACATGTACATAGGTAATGGTTTCTGTAGTTTCCCTTGCCTTCTAAATGAAACAATTTTGAATGTTAATATTAGACTTGAAAGAATTTTTTACAAGACAGATCAATCTTTTTCTATTGAATTTTATCAAAGTTCAATAAATGTCACAAGAATTTTCAAATTTGTTTCAAAAGTTTTTGAATAACTATTGAAATGGTCATAGCTGGAACGTCCATTTTATTAATTCAAATCGAGCTTTTTTTAAGATTCAACCAGCCTGTTATGTGCTAATCATTATCAAGAGATTATATATATATATATATATATATATATATATATATATATATATATATATATATATATATATATATATATATAAATATAGATATATATATATTTATATTTATATGGAGAAATATGAAATATTGAGTTCTTGGTGACAATCATCATAAAAACTTATGAAACGAACTATCTTTGTCCTAGGTGCAACTTCGCTAATCGCACCCATTTTAATAAGCAGGTTTTCAAAGTGAAAACCTGAATACGAGGTATGGCAATTTGAAACCCGGAATCGGCCGATATCTCCCGAACTAAACACACCAGCCGGCGCGTTCTGGTCTCGTTCGAAAGAGGGGACTCTTCAGTAGTACCAGTTAAATTTTGAACGCGGTATCACGTTTAGTTTGTGTTTCCCGCGTGTTTTTGTAAAGCAAGGTTTTTTCTATACGTCGCGAAAATGAGTGACCTAATTAAGAGGCAACGCGCGAGGTTATCGAATGTTTGGTTAAAACAAACGAAACCTCCGCGGAAATTCTTCGTAAAACTTAAAGACGTGTAATGGAGATGATTCTCTGTTGAAAGACTGCCGTCGTTCGAGTGGGCAAAGCGGTTCAGGGAGGGGACGTGTTTCGATAGAGGACGATCCGAGGCCGGGCGCACCCGTCATCTTTCGTACCTCCACCAATGTCGATCGTATCCGCACGTTGGGTTAAACCATTTTTCCCCCCAAGGGACGGTCCGGGGGTTAACACTCCAAAGGTTGTCATACAAGTTTAAACATCAATAAGGAAACCATTAGGCAGATTTTACACGAGGAGCTAGGATGAGAAAGATTTGTGCAAAGATGGTGCCGAAAATGCTTCCGTTGCACCCAAAACACCTTCGAATGTCCATCTGCCAGTGACCTTTTAGCAGAAACTTGAGACAGATGGAGGGGACTGGGATGAAGTACTCGTGGTAACCGGGAAATGAATCTTGGATATTCGAGTACGATCTCGAAACGCGTAGACAGAGTCAGCAGTGGGTGGAACGCGGGGGGGAGCGCCCGAAGAAAGCCAGGATGTCCAAATCGAAAATGAAGTCCATGCTAGTAATTTTCTTTGATATCAAAGGCGTAATTCATCGGGAATACGTTCCAGAGGGACAAAGAGTGACCGGACTGTACTACCAAGGTGTCCTTGAGCGGCTGAGGGCCCGTATTTTCCGCGTGAGGCCCGAACTCGCAAAGAATGGTTGGCTCTTGCATCATGACAATGCACCTGCACATTCGTCGATACGAATTCGCGAGTTTTTAGCCAAAAAAAGCATCGCAACATTGCCGCACCCCCCCTACAGCCCCGACCTCGCTCCCTGCGACTTCTTCCTATTCCCAAAGATGAAGCAGTACCTGAAGGGGACCCACCACGGCGGTGTACAGGAGGCGAAAGAAGCTGCGACGGTGGCGCTGAACACCCTAACTGAAGACGACTACCGTGGGTGCTTCGAGGCGTGGGAGCGGAGGTGGAAGCGGTGCGTGGAACTCCAAGGAGACTACTGTGAAGGATTATGTTCGAAATTTCGCCGAAAATTAATTTAGCTGCCCCTCGGAGCTCGATTCCGGGTTTCAAATTGCCATACTTCGTAATTATGTTTGTCCTTATATATTTAAGATTTCTTTGTTTCTGTGTATTTTGTATTTTACATAGTTCTGCCATTGTATCGTACTGTAACCCCATACGCTAAATAAAATAAAAGTAAAAACCTGCTAAAAATTTACTATTCAATAAGAGAACTTTTATTGAATAGCCAAATTGATCATACTACAAGCCCCCTTCTGAATCTTTTCAAAATTACAAAACTACCTGACTAGCAGTTTATAATGGGTTTTACTTATTATTTGTAACCATCCTTCTATTTAACCTTTCCACACAATTTGTAATCTATTTATTTCCTGTATTCGATATAACGGAAAAATATATTTAGTTTGCATTTAGTATCTGAAGAAGGTGAAGTTTAACCGAAACGTGCACATGCGTATTTTATTCAATGAATCTGTAAATTGTTTTTATGAACCATTGTTTTGATATGTTTAATAATTTATATCATGTATCGGCCCAATCAATCCAAAATAATTTTGCAGATTGAAAGGCTATTCAAATTCCTATAGTCACAAGTCAAAACGTCTATTCAATTTTTAAACACTTGAGTAGCAAAGTACAGCTATTAAGATCCTATTTTTCCCTAATTTCCATATTTTTCACAATTCTCAAAGCATCCACGTATAAATTTTCAACTCTCTAATTCAATCTCCAGAAGCTAAAAAGTTGTGCAAATCCTTTCAAACCGCGAAGAAATAAGAAATCACATAAAAATGGCATCGGTAGAAGAAAAATTTTCATGCCAAAACTAAGCTCACTAAGGTCCTATGTTTCGCGCGAAGTGCATCGCGTCATTATGCGACTTGAACGGAATAAATTATGGTTTGAAAAACCACGCTTTACTATCAAACTGAACTAATAATAATTTATTTCATAGAAATAAAGGAAATTCTGGAAGTGCATCGCGTACCGAAGAAACACGCTTTGATAGTGAACAATAAAAAAAATTTAAAATTGAATTATACTATTGAAAAAAATTAAAACGAGTACAACGCATATGCTCTTAAACTACAGAAACTGTAGCGTTGAGCAAATTTTCAAGAACCACGAAAGTACAACAAATATCAACATAAAATGGAGGCGTTTGAAAACACTTACCCAAATTCATAGTTTCGTTCTGCTTCGAAAAAAATTCGAGATACTGAATTTCAGCTCATTTGGTCTGATGGAAAGTGCTGGAGATGACAATATGTATAAGGACAATATATATATATATATATATATATATATATATATATATAATATATATATATATATATATATATATATATAACAAATCTCTACATCTCTTCTTGAAAATGAAGGCGGTTGGAGAATTTTACCAAAATTTTCATTCTGACTCGAAAAAGCTCCGAATTTCAGATCATTCGGTTTGATAAGAGCCGCTGAAGATACTAATATGTATCGGGGAAAAAAAAACAAAGAAAAATCTACACCTGTATGTATTTATATATATATATATATATATATATATATATATATATATATTTATATATATTTATATATATATATATATATATGTAGGTACATATATTTATCAGGGGCGGCTAGTCAAAGGAGTCTAAGGAGGCTAAGCCTCCTCAATAATATTCCGTGTATCACTAATATATTATATTGAATAGTCAGCATTCAGCATATTCATATTAATCAAAATCATATTATTTTATGCACCTACCTTCCTTTCAACCTACATTATATAATATAATTTATTAATTAAGATAGAAGGTATTTACATTTACTGCATTTCATTCATTTCAAGATTTGTGGCAACGCTGCGGAAGGCTTAGAAAGGTATATTCTCAACGTTCATTATGCCTGCCACAGAAAAGCAAACAACGGTGCGAATACTATCAATGAATACTTCATTGCAATAGAAAAGCAAAACACGTGTAAATGGCAACACCGATGGATCCTGAGTCTCATACAATGTCGAACAATCACAACTATAGGATTTCGGGTAAAATCGAGTGAATTCGTTGGAAATTAATTTAATTGTAGTGTGATCGTAGTGACTAATGGCCGACAACAGCTTGTTTACTTATATTGCTCGCGTATTGTTTTAAAATGAGTTTGGTTACTGAAGTTAATTTCAAAAATTTCAATGGTGACTATTTGTTATCCCATAACTTTAGTGCACTAAGATATGAGGATAAAGTTTTGATAAAAACATTGCGACCTACCCCTGAATTAAACAATTTGGTGCAGCGTAACAGACAAGAAAACCGTGGTTTTAATACAAGAAATTATGAGAGACATCCTTGCCTAACCGGACCACAGGTAAAAAATAAATTATTTTGTTGGCAGTGTTTACTTTTTACTAGGGAAAATGTCTCTGTTTGGGGCCGCTTAGGATTTGAGGATTTAATTCTATAGTTGAAAGTGAGGAATTTTTCACCGATAAAGTAACTTTAAATACGGCACGTGGATAACTATCTTACTTACAACATAAGGAATTTATATATTTTTCAAACTTCTTTAAATTAATTTTTGAACAAACAGAAATAGTTTTTCAAATCTTACAGCACAAGTTTTCAGATGTAATTTACTCACGAAATCGGCTCAAGTTTCTTTTGGAAAAAATTTCAGAATTATCAGAATAATCAGTTTATTTCAAAAAACTATTTTCTGTATTTCAAACTACTGATGATACGACTCAGTTTAGCCCAAAACGAAAGAAATTCAGTTACGCAGATATGGAGCTTCACTATAAGCAAATATTTTATGAAATTTTGGATACTATTAGGGGTCAAATAGAAATAAGGTTCTCTGATTTGAAAGAACTGCATTTCTTCGACTTACTCAATAAAAATTTGTTTACCGGATTTTCGGCTAATTTTCCAGATAAACTTTTGGGAAATTTATGTGAAAAATACACTTTTTTTGATAAGGTGGCCATAAAAAGTGAAATGTGTGTTGCTTATAATGACAATGAAATTTTGGGGCAAAATGAAAATCATTTGAGGACTATTAAATACCTTTTTGATAATAATTCGAATCAAGATTTACCCCAAGTTTATAAACTCTTATGTCTAATTGTTTCTATCCCGGTGACATCGGCTTCCGTACAGCCCTCGTTTTCCACTCTTAAGAGAATTAAAACTTATTTACGAAATTCAATGAGCCAGGATCGTTTGAAAAATATTAGTTTGTTGTCTATTGAAAAGGAATTCGTAAAACTTTTGGCGAAAGACAAAAAATTTTATGAGGATATTATAGATCATTTTGCTAACGTTTAAGATCGCAGAATCTCGCTAGTCTTCAAAAATATATAATAACTTTTTATTTGCTCTCACCAGCTGTTGAAAAATTCGTTAAGTAGGTAGGTAGGTACCTATTTTGTGGAAGAAAAAAAATTTGATGAATAGATGAATTGATTAATTGGCTGAGAAGAGTTTTTATGAATATTGTAAATAGGAGTTGTAGGTCTCAAGGTAGACACTCGAAAGTGAAAACAAATTAATAGCTTAGGGTGCTTGTTTTGCTTTGATTTTCTTTAAATTATAAGGCAGTTGACCTTGAAATCCTACAAATTTTCGCCTATGGTGTATTTTTTAACACCTCTTGTAGCCTCCTCAAACCAAAACCTCACGAGCCGCCACTGATATTTATATATATTTATATATATATATATATATATATATATATATATATATATATATATATATATATATATATATATATATATATATATATATATATATATATATATATATATATATATAAATATACATAGATCAGACATAAACAAAATCATTGTGCAGACGGTCTTAAATAGAAAAAAAACTACTTCCACACCTGACTTTGTATACGTCTATTATTTTCGGGAAAAATACGACTTGAAATTATTTGGTTACGATAACAATTCATAGAATACTTGATTCAGTTTCTTAAAATATTACCTAATGTGTTAACTCTCCAAATATAAATACTGTAGTGCAAAACAGAACTAATTTAGTAAATTTTTTGGTTCGTCAGATAATTTTGAAGTATATAATAAGGAATAATTATTATGATACGTGAGTAAGAATTTATATATAACCAGCATAATTTTCATTTTTAATGCTTATTCATATTGAAAAGAATTAAAATTAATATTTATTATCATGGCATCTGCGAGAAACTGAAAAAAAACTAGGCTTAAATATATAAAAACTTATTTTGCTTTCAGTTAAATTAAACCACATTTCTTGAAAATCAGCAAAAATTTATAGTCCCTGCGCTTTACAAATATTTTTTTGTATGGGCGGATCCTTCCTTGGAATGGGATAATTACAATTTCTTTAACATTCGTCTCTTGTCCTATCGCCCCAAGAATCGAGTAATTTATCTTGAGAAAAGGGGCAAACGAGGGTGAAAATGGCGTTGAAGTTGAAGCGCGGGCGTGTTCTTACGGTAGTTAGCAAAATCAGCAGATCAGACGAAAAGAAATCTAGCCACCGGTGCTAAATGTTCAATTTGTATAAGTTGATAGATGTTATATTAGTAAGGGAATGACAAGAATTCATTATAGGATGGGGCATTAGATTCACTAGTCCTCTTATCTAGGTAACACAAATTATTATATAATAAAAATATTCTTTCGATCTAGGTATATAAATAAATAATATTTTGTTGAAATAAGTTATGTTTACTATGCCATAATGCTTTTAATATTTCATAATTATTAATAAAAATGCGACAAAAATTTGAAGTAAACAAATTGATTATGTCATGGGCTGTGTTCGCTTAATCTTGAATGAATTATAATACAATAAGTATATTAAAATGTTATTGTTCTCTCAAGTTACGGTTATAGATTACGGTAGTCTTAAGTTTATGATATCGAAGAATACAATAACTGAAAATTGCTTTTGTACAACTATTGTTAACTTTAATGATTTCTTGTTACTCACCTACGTATTTTGGTAAAATGATTTCCAATGAATATTATATATATATATATATATATATATATATATATATATATATATATATATATATATATATATATATATATATATATATATACAACAACAAAGAAATTAGTCGCGGGGAAATATTAAACAATTAGAGCAGAATTATCGGTATAGCCCGCTTATATGGAAGCAGCCGTTGACACGTGTTTCGGACTCTTTGGTCCTCATCAGAACGGCGTAGCCAAGCATTGGATTAGAAACTTGGAGATGAAAATAGCAACAACAAACGAAATCCTCTGCTACGGAAGGCAATCACACATTTGTGGCTCATTGTTTGAACTCTTCGGTTTGGGAGATTTGGTCAAACCTTCGCCTCCGTGGCAAATTTCGTGACGCATAGGTAATTTCAGAGTGCAGCATTCGGGAATATGGCACTTCTTAACTTTTGAAAGGGCAACAATAACCCCCTCATAACTACAGCTCAGCCCACCACATCCAGTAACCTTCTTTAAAATATTGACTCTGAAAATTTGGCGCTCTAGGCACGTGCCCTATGCGCCTAGGGGCAAATCATGCTCTGTATATATGGAATTATGCAGACTAGTTCAGTTGTACTCATTTTTCATTGCTCAAGCATTTTCTCTTCATCAGGAAAACTACAATTACAATAATGATAAAATGGTGAACGGCTAAACAGTTATGGAGACAAAACTTACGAAGTCGAGGGTGTGAACCACGAAAAACCAAGTAATTCATTACAATAAAATTCTACAATAAACATGACATACAAAGTCGGACAACAATTTGAAAATCAAAATATATATAAGTAAATATATATATATATATATATATATATATATATATATATATATATATATATATATATATATATATATATATATAATCTTTTTATAATTATTAGCAATAACAGGCTTGTTGAATCTCAAAAAACTCGATTTTATTAAAAAGTTGACGTTTCGCCACGACATTCGTGGCTTTATCAAAACTTTTGAAAAAATTGAAATTTCTCTGACATTTATTGATTTGAAAAAATTTGAATAGAAAAAGACTATGTCTCACTAAAAATTTTTTCGGCTGTGGCTGTTCTTTGTTATTTATTACGTGCTATTCAGTCCAATATTAACATTCAAATCTGTTATTATTAGATGGTAAGGGAAACCACAGAAAACTTTACCCACGTAATGTTCGAAATAGGTTCAAATTATTTTGATTTTGAAAAGTCAAAGAATAGGGTACTATTCATCTTGTTTTCAAAAATTTCTCATTGCGGCTGTGGCCGTCTTCAGTTATTAATTACGTGCTATTTAGTCCAATATCAACAGACAGGTCTGTTGATATTAGATGGGAAGGGAACCACAGAAACCTTCACCCACGTAATGTACAAAATAGGTTTAAAATATTTGATTGTTGTCTTTAAAACACATTACTTGTAATTTTGGAGATCACATGTTCTAAACTATACTTTCTTTTTAGAAAAATTGAAAATTCTAGATGTTTAGATTTTGTCTAAGAAGATGAGTTGTTATGGTTAGAGTTTGTATGTTTTGATTTATGTTGTTTCTTCGAAAAATTAAAGAATTAAATCTGCATATATTGAACTCAAATGTTTGATATCTGTGTTACGACTTTATTTAATTTTTTTTGAATATGTAACATTTCTAAAATTTCTCTGCGTTTTTGATCTTTTTCTATTTCTAAAATTTTCGTGCTATTAAAATCGAGTTTTTTGAGATTCAACAAGCCTGTTATTGCTAATAATTATCAAAAGATTGGAAATACTTCACAGGCAATAACAATTCGAATGAAATATATATATATATATATATATATAAAATATATATATATATATAATATATATAGAAAATATATATATATATATATATATATATATGTATATATAACTTTTTTATAATTATTAACAATAACAGGTCTGTTGAATCTCTGAAAATTCGATTTTATTAAAAAGTTAACGTATCGCCACGACATTTGTGACGAAACTTAACATTAACTTTTTAATAAAATCGAGTTTTTTGAGATTCACCAAGCCTGTTAGATTTAACAGCACTTACCTAAGCATTAAGAACTAAAATCTCAATTTACTGATATAGCTCATAGGATTGAAACTTTATAAAAATGCTTTTAATAATAATTATAATCCTGATATATGAGAGAAGCGAAAAGTGGTAATTATAGAATTTTATTCAGTGAGATTTCTCACATTTCTTCGAAAGAGAGTAATATAATAATTAGTTATAACACCTTCTATGGATGTTATTTTAGAATAAATAATCAAAATTCAAATGGCTAGCTTTATTAAAAAAAAAGAGTCGCGCCATTTGTGTATTTCTGTTCTTTGTTTTAAAACCATTCATCCGGAAAAGTAGGATATCATAGACGTCCTCCAGCTTTCCTTGCTTGTCGGAGGGGTTTGCCCCCTCCTTCAGAATAAACTTCATCACTTAGGACTTTCTGGAATTCGGGAGGTAACAATTAGTGCTATTCTGTAAAACAACAGGGGCAGAAATCCGCCTAATAGAGACTACTCGAGACATAACAGGGGAACTTACTTGGATAGGAAGATTCTACTGACAGACGTATGGCCCGTCGAAATTCGGGAGTTTTCGGGCAGTTACGGAGCCTCGCTCCCAGCGGTATTGACGACCGACTCACTGGAGAGAGAAAAGAGTCAATACCGGCCCGAGGGAATGGCAGGTTCCCGAGGGAGCGGCAACGGGACTCGAGGCAGACGTGCTAAGGAAAACACACACGGTAACACTTGTTCGATTCATAAATTTGCTTTGGGAAGAACTTTTTCTGTGATATTGTTAAAATCTCATTCCTCGG
The DNA here is from genome assembly GCA_030704885.1 of Cynegetis impunctata. Taxonomy (NCBI): domain Eukaryota; kingdom Metazoa; phylum Arthropoda; class Insecta; order Coleoptera; family Coccinellidae; genus Cynegetis; species Cynegetis impunctata. Next base: position 1,507 of record JARQZK010001902.1, on the reverse strand, counting down.
ATTAAATATACTTTCATAATAAATTTGGTAAAAATAATCAGTGTGATGCACACGAATACGGTTGCTAATGGTGATAGCAGTTTTTGTTAAGAACACTATCATTATTGAAATTGCTATAATTCATAATGATAATAATCTATTTTAGTTCAGTTCAAGAGTAGTTCAGATGAATTAACTGTATATTATTACTACTTATATTATGATTGCATTTCGTTTGTTCGTACATGTCGAAGATTACTAATAGAAATTTACTCCCAATAGAAAACTCTGGAATATCATACTTTTTTGTTTTTGGATTTATTGAGTTGATACTTGATGTGAATTAAGAAACATGTCAAAAAAATTGCTCATAAAAACATAACTCAATTAATTATTTGGATTTGAAAATAACAAAAATGGATTAAATACATAATTTTTCAATTTTTCGCAAACTATGATCACACACTGATAACAGCATACATAGTACTTCGCTACATCTATTCCAACACAAAATGGCAGCTTCCAATAGTAAGGTATATCGTTCAGTAAATATACCGCTTTCCAACACCAATTTTAACATCGAGAAAAATATAATTAAACAAATTTCAGTAAATAATAATTATAACTCCATAATAATAGACAATATGAGAGATAAAAAGATTTTAAAAATGTGATTAGCTAAGTGTACCCCGTTACCAAAAATAATATGAAATATAACAGCCTCACTTTCATCGGAAATTCAAGTGAAAAACTCAAAAAACTTTCATCTTAGCAAAATATCAACATTCTTACCATACCGGAAATTACTTAGGCAATCACATAAAAAATAATAAATCAAAAAATCACAAAAAAAACAAATCTGGAGTTTATAAGATTAATTGTGGCCATTGTGATAAGTTTCACATTAGTAGAACTTTCAGAAGCTTTCAGACCAGAATTTCAGAACAGAAACGTAGCTTTGTTGATCAGAAGTGGGATTAACATTATGCAAACTATTTAATTCAAAAAATCATGCATTCTATTTTGATTTTAAAATATTATATGCTGAAAGTGAGGAAATTAAACTTAATTTTCTAGAATCATTATACAGATGAATAAATACAAACATTCAAGTCTCCTATTGAAAAGCCAAGTTCATCATACTATAAGACTCTTTCTGAATCTTTTCAAAAGAACTGAACTATTTTTCCTATTCAAATTTGTAACCTTCCGTCTTTCACCCCTACAATTTGCATCTATTTTCTGTGTATTCCATATAACAAATAAAATATTTTTTGTATTCAGCATCTGAAAAATTCATTGAAACGTGCTCATGAGTATTTATTTAAAAAATGTGTATATTTTTTTTAATGACCATTGTTTTAATAATTTAGGAGTTATACAGTCATCTTTGAAAAGGTATATTTAATATCCTCTTCAAATGAGAGAATTTCTTATGGTGATTCTCAAGAAATTTCGAATTTTATTAAAAAAGTTGACGTTTCGCCACGACATTCGTGGCTGGTTGAAAATGTTTAAAAAAAAAAAA
>JARQZK010001901.1:0-14753 GCA_030704885.1 Cynegetis impunctata | reverse complement strand
TCAGACTAGGATACTGTATCCGAGATACTGTATGCGAGATACAGAATTTAGGCCAGATACAGTCAAGATACTTTTGTTAGAATATAGTTTTGTAAATAAATTTTATCAGTACAATATCAGTGTCTGTACGGTGCTTTTATGAAATGGACATTGAAGAGTGCGCTATGCTATGGTATATTATATTTTCTGGGGCCCTAACTACAGTGTACCATGTATAATTTATATTCCGCTTAACTTACAATTTACTTGATAGTTTGCGAACAGTTTACTAGATAGTAGTGCACTGATTAATACAAATTAAACATCAATCGCTTTATCTAAAGGGTTTTCACTGGCAATCCGTAAAAACTTAAAAGCAATATAAATTAACGAATAAACTCATTATTCATCGCTAATAAACAATATTATTGAAATATTCATTTAATTTTTGTTATCCATCTTGAGATGATTATTGTAAAAAATCAGTAAGCTTTCGACAAATAATCGTCTTGTTTCGAGAATTTTTAATAATATAATAATTTTGATTTATTTAGCTAATGAATTTATGCATTCCTTTTTGAATGCACTGTATAATTACTTTATAAATTATACCTACCATATTCATTTTGTTGAACAATTGTCATTTCGTCAAAATTTTCACCACATCTGTTTGGTAATTTCCACCCAAAATTTTGTTATATTTCTGTCGAAATGATTTTCATTACTTGTATCCCATATACAAGAATTCGGTTCTACCAAACTTATAAATTTCTGGTTATCAAAAACTTTATTCTCCATGGTACAATCGAAAAACCGTTCTATTCCACTTCACTTCTACTAATAAATAATAAAAATATTGTACACCTATGCTATTGTGCTTTTTGAATCGCAAAAGTATGCAAGTCTGAACAGGTCCATAAGCCACAATGATAATTCGGTATCCCGGATTCGGATACTGTCGCCGGCGGCTGAATGAGCGAGATTCAGAAATTTAGTATCGCGATACGGTATGCTGTGCTGAATGCAGTGTGAAAACGTACATATAAACGCATGTATTTTCTGTATCTGGGATACGCGTATCTCGGATACAGTATCCAAGTCTGAAAGGGCTCTTAATCTCTGTAGCTTGGCCTAGACAGAGATCACTTATTTATCCATTTTCTTATTGTTACACGTGACCCAGTCCATATCTGAGTATATACGGTTTAATTAAGTACAAATACTCTTTGTTCATAAAATTTTCGTGGTATGTATTTAATGATAAATTATTGTTAGGTAATTGAACAAACTTATTGAAGTGTAATTTCAAACTATTCACGTTCATAAAAAAGATACTTTTATAGTCTAATAATGGTTCATACAATTACAATTGTGAAATATTAGATAAATATTTAAATGATGGTGAATTATTGACTTCATAAAATCGTGTTTTTCGGAAGTCGATTTTAGACATGCTTAAGTAATGCTAGTACTGTCACTCAAGTAATATTACTCTTGACGTGGTGCAACAGCAAACATTAAGCTACAGTTCTTCCGGAGGAACATTTTGTTGCTGAATGTTCCTTGTTGCCATGGTAGAAACTTATGGCAAACATACGTAAACTTCTTGTTTCCACTGAAGCAACTAAAATTGTCAATCTTGACAGAGCAATAATTCGAGAAATAAGCATATATATATATATATATATATATATATATATATATATATATATATATATATAGCATCAAAAAAACTGCCATTGTTGAACGAGTTGTACGCACTCTCAAGGATAAATTGTTTAGATATTTTTCATTGAATGGGACTTACAAGTGGATAGATGTGCTCAAGAATCACGTTGATGAATATAATGATTTTTAACATATAACTATTGGAATGAAACCACGTGAAGTCACTAAGGTAAATGAAAACCTCTTACTGAATTCAGTAATTTCTCACATGAAGATTGCTGAAAGGAATAAATTAAATGTTGGTGTTATGGTACGAATCAGTGAGGCCAAGCATGTGTTTTTAAAAGGCAATACACATAACTTGACTACTGAGCTGTTCAAAATCACTAAAGTTCAGATAACCAACACAGGTACTTACCTACTCGAAGATACCGAAGGACATTCCATTAGTGGTGTTTTTTACGAAGAGAAATTACATAAAGCTAAATACTCTGATGTTTACTTGGTTGAAAAAGTCTTGCGCAGAAAAGGAAATAAAGTGCTTGGTTCGTTGGTTAGGAATGACAAAGTCACAAAGATTCTTGGATATCTGTCAAAAACAAACTATCAGTTCAGTTGAGTATTGAAGATTGAAGCATCAAGATGTCCCAAGACAGCGGTTTTATCATGAAGAATTGAATAGAATTTTGCGTGTGTACGATGATGCAGCCAAAACTGAAAAAAAATTTATCTTAAATTACGGCTTTCAGACTGGAATATCTCTAGTGGAAAATGGGTCGAGTGTAGCTCGAGACTTCAGTCCTGCCGTGAGACTTAGCTGTAATGAAGTCGTCATGTCCTTTGATGAATATGAATGGAAATCGTTCGTGAAATTAATTGAGACTTATGGGGTAAAAGAAAACAATAGTGGAGCTGAAGTGTTTTTCGATGAATTAGAAAATGTGTTCTCAGTAGCTAAATGGGTAAATTATTTATATTTCACAGCATTAGATGTATCTGAACTTATCAAGTTGGCTTTTTTCATTTATTAATATTTCAGCTAGGGCTAGGATCGATGGGAAGGAGTGAGAGGACCCCTATGAAAGAGATAGAGATAGTCAGGGGTCCCAAGTCAGGCCCCCCAGGCCAGGATCGAGGAGAAGGAGCCCCATCTTAGATAACAGAGGGCCCCCCAGGCCCCATGACGTCATAGCATCCATCTTGAGCCAGGGTCCCCCAGGCTAGAATCGAGGAGAAGGAGCCCCATATTAGATGACAGAGAGCCCCCAGGCCACATGACGTCATAGCATCCATCTTGAATATCAATTTGACGTAGACGGAATAGTCCCCCCACCTCGATGGCCGCCATCTTGGATTAGTTCTCTCTTAGTGTTAACTACTACCCTCGTATCTCCCAAAGAAAACGAACTAGAAAATATCGAATGTAACCAGTGATTAAAGTTGAAAAAAGAGATCGACAGTGCGCCATCAGTTTTTGCCTATCTATCTAGATTCTAATATAGCATACAAAGACAACCAAAATAACTCACCCTGTACACCGCAGGGTGTACAGGGTGAGTTTTTCTTGAAATTGCCGTGAGCGAAAAAAAAAGTACTTTTTTTGTACGCTCACGGCGGACAAAAAAAGTAAAAACAAAATGACGCCTGTGAAATTAAACTTCAACGTTAAGAACTGAGGTTAAAAAAGTCGTCATTTTTTGACGTTTGCGGAAAAATAGTATATTATTTTGTTAGGAGTAAAAGTGATACTTTTTGTGGCGATACTAAATGTTTGACAATTTTAGTCACACAAAAAGGGCTTTTCTTCGAATAAAATATGCGATTTTTTTCGCAAATGGTGTTCAAATGATAGAATTGAGATAATATTTAAAAAAAGGATTAGATGTAAAAAACGTCAAACTAGATTGCTTTGCTCACTGGTTTTGTAGGTGTCAAGGCAACACAAATTTGACAATTCGACAATAGTATAATTGTTTTATTAAGAGTAAAAGTGATTATTTTTGTGGCGAGACTAAATGTTTTTTCGGCCTCACTGCGTTCAGCCGACAATTTTAGTCGAGCCACAAAAAGTGCTTTTGTCAACAGTAAAAACACAAGAGCCTTTTTTTATCGGATAAATTTCTCTTTGTAACGAAACAGTTTTGTCAATCACTAATTTTACGAGAAAAACTGATATGATAAAATCGCGACACCGAAGGTGGTGTGATTTTATCTAATGTCAGTTTTTCAAGTAAATTTCGTGATTGGCAAAACTTTGAGTTGAAGAGAAATTTGTCTGATAAAAGAAAAGCTCGAATGATTTTTGGCAAGATAAATTAACGCAGAATATATGGATGAACTTGTCGTAATTTGCTCAGTCGAAACTTCACCAGAACGACTCATCTTTCAGGTTTTTATATTAAAAAAGTTAAATAATCAACACTGACAGAATGAATATTAAAGTTACGGCTACTAGATGTAGTCTAGTTATGAGGAACAGGCATTTTTATCGGTGATAAAAAAGGATGCACCTTTTTATCGCTGTCAAACTGACAAAACTGTCATCGTTAAATAGTACATTTTATATAGGAGTTAATTTATCCGAATAAAACATGCGATTTTTTCCGCAAACGGTGTTCAAACGATAGAATTGAGATGATAAATTTAATAGATGTCATGGCAACACAAATTTGACAATTCAACAAAATAATTGTCAGAAACATTCAAAGTCATTTATCTACGCATTATAGGACTGTGCGTTTTTGGTAAGTACCCGAGTATTAAGAAATGACTTATTTTAAAATATATAAAATTTTTGTTACATGTTACTTTATGTCGGATTCGGAACCCAACTGTACGCCGCCCGACGTTCTTGATATTGACGTGAGAGTACAAAAAAGTGTACTTTTTTGTACGCTCACGGCCGGACAAAAAAGTAAAAACAAAAGGACGTCTGTGAAATCAAACTTTAACATTGAGAACTGAGGTCGAAAAAGTCGTCATTTATTGGCGTTTGCGGAAAAACATATTTTCAAGATCGAAATTGAGGAAAGAATCATTTTAATTAGTTCTAAATAGAGTTTTGACGAACGTAATAGTTTCACAAAGGAATATCGATAAGTCAAAAAAATTTATATCAGTCGTATAATTTACAGAAGATAAAAAAATTTATATGCGTTCGAATCATTATCCTCTTAGCTTTGCGCTCCCAAAAGGCTCGAACAAATCAAATTATTTATATTATTGGTTCCAATTAAACAAAAAGTGCATATAAATTGTTGATAATAAAAAAATATAACAATCATGGAATATAATAAAAAATGTATATAATATAAAAATTACACTTAAGATACACAGGAATTACATTTTAGGAAAGTTTCAGTATAATAAAATTAATTTTAAGTACCTATTTGTTTGATTTGAGCACTCAATTTAACATTAGACTAGAACCTAGAAAAGTTATATATTTGCATAAGATTCTTCAAGTTGTTGTGAAATTACAATGCCTACAGGATTTTTTACGGTTACACATAAGACAACAAATAATTCCACAAGGAAAACAACAGATGCACAACAAATAACCGCAACACGTGAATCCAGTACTAAATCCCTAGTGCTGTGACAAACCGGACAGGAACCTGGAACAGTTGGCGGGGCAGATACTGTCACTGTGTGGGTGGTTACTGTAGGAGCTAAAACGGAAAATTAGGGATTTTTAAAAAGCTAAATATATAAAGTAGGTATATTGTTTCTCTTGTAACTTAGTCCAAATATATAAAACTTGTATAGGTACACTAATAAATATGCTGGAATAATTGTTAAAGCCTCTGCAGACTGCAGCCGAACCAACACAGTATATATATATATATATATATATATATATATATATATATATATATATATTATATATATATATATATATATATATATATATATCGGGTACAACCCATTAAGTTCCAAACAGTAATAAAACAGGATGACTTTGCATCCATGCATTTTAGTCCAAGAGATGTCCTCCTCGAGAGCAAAATAAAATGTCTTGGACTTTTTCAGAAAGTCACTACCATTGAAAATATTTATATATGTATATATATATATATATACCGGTGATTTTTAAGTTGTACTTTCCTTTCAACACTGTATAGAATGCAAAAAAAGAAAATTTTTCAAATAAAATTATGTCCGAGATACATGGTGTTAAAGTTTGAAGTAAAAAATTCCTTTTTTATCATTAATAATAATAATAATAATAATCTTTATTGTACGTATGGCTTATACAGCGTGTACTCGTCAATGTAAATATAATAAAAATGTATTGAAAATAATCAGTTTTCGTACATCAAATGAAACATGCAATGTAAATACACTCTATAATGTAACATTCACAGACAAAAGACATAATATGAAAAAAACAATCAGCAGGACAAGTATTCGGAAACTGAATAGAATGCTCTATTCAAAGGAAAATCTTTTATTGCCGTCTTGAATCTGGGCATGGTCAAATTTCTCAGATGTACAGGTAACTTGTTATATACTACGATGGAAGAGTACTTTGGGCATCTCTCGTAAAACGAAGATCTGTGTGTGGGGATCGACATAACATTTGCATTCCTTGTGCAATACCTGCTATGATCTCCCAATTTTTGGAATTCCTGGTTGTGCTTCTTGGCGTGCAATGCAGCTTTCAGTATAAAGATACTCGGGAATGTGAGCAGTCTGTTCTCAATAAAGTACCCCCTACAGGAGTCTCTCGACTAAAGCCCAAAAAGCAACCGCACAAGTCTCTTCTGTGTTACAAAAACTCTTCGCCATCCCACCGAGCGACCCCACAGGACACTCCAGACGACAGGCAAGCCAAACTGTAGTATATACCCATCAGATCCACCAGGTTCAAAACAGATTTCATCTGCATTTCATACATTATTTTCCTACCACTCCAGATATATCCACAAAATTTGGTACACTTCGTTTGAAAATTATAATACATTTTTTGATGTAATAGTTTTTGAAAAATTTCTACCAGTGGCGTTCGAATAAGATTTATATTGATTTTTTTTTTGAAGAAAAAATAGTTCTCCACTGTTTTTTGTTACAATCTATATTATTTTTGAAATACTCATTTATTTTGGCGTTAGTTTGGTCTCTTGATATTTTTTCGTACGACGAATGGTTTTCGTTTAAAAAAATAAGAGCCATTTTGATGTATGGCAAAATCGCTAAATTCTGATATGTTGTTTGGTAAGTAAAATTCGTTTTTTTTTCTAATTTGTATTAAAGTAAAGGTTACGTTTACTTCACAATAAAAAAATCTGGAGTGGTAGGACGACGTTTCGCCAAAAATCTCATTTGGCATTTTCAAGTGCTGCTGTACGTCTGTGACTCGACGGCAACTTAGTTGCCGTCGAGTCACCAGACGTACAGCAGCACTTGAAAATGCCAAATGAGATTTGGCAAAACGTCCTGAAACAAACGTGCTTTCTCAGCGCCACCAAAACCTTTCGAAACAATCGATTGAACCCCGAATCTTTCTCAGATTCAGATATATATATATATATATATATATATATATATATTTTTATATATATATATATATAAAATATATATATATATATATATTGTCTTGTCTTTTTTATTATGACATAATATTCATAATATTTTTTACATACTGAATTTGTTGAAAATGCATGACGCACTTTGTCAGATGCTGACTAAACAATGTTATAATTCTATTGATGCAGACGTTTATAAACAATCTCAATTTTCTCGGCGCTTCTGTTGAATATTTAGGAAATTCAAACCGACCGAACCAGTACTGGGAACTGCATTGTCGAACAATTTTAAGAAAGAACTTTTTGTAAGGTCTACTTGACCATGAAGGAGAACTGAATATATTTAATTTTATTGATAACTAATTGATTGGGCCGATACCTGATGAAAATCAATGAGAATAATGTAGGTAAATAAAAGTTGGGTTTTTGATTTTCACTATATTTTATTGAACATAGCAATTGTTTCGCCAAAAACAGTGGCTTCTTCATGATGAGTAATTCATAACTTTACAAATTTTAATACCTTACAAATATAGAAATGGGAAACTAATGAGGATGGGGAACCTAAAAGTAATCTACTGGCAGGTTGATAATAGTATAAAAGTGGGTAAACATAAACAGGTACAGATTCATATTTCAGTAAAATAAATTTAAAAATCCGGACACCCTACTGCGTAGCACTAGGAATGATAAAACCCTTCGGCGCATGTGCATGTCGTCAATATTTTTTGAATGAATTATATAAATCAAAAACTACACATTAAATGCTATAATTTTATTTCATTTATTGTGAAAATCGGTTTAGGTTTAAGATTTATAGATAGCACCACCATGTCTATGGACAAAACAATCTGAAAACCGCTATAATTTTTTTATTCTTCGTGGTAAAAATTTTTGAAAAACACTGTTTTCTTATGAAATCATATGTGTTTTATCGATATCCGTTGGAATTTTCAAAATCGGACCAGCTAATAACTTTTTGTCGTGAGACTATAACCCCTTTAGCTTCGCCTCGGGGTAACAAGGGAGAATAATTCATATTTATTTGATGATTCAATAAATTATTGCAACTTTTTCTAATATTGATTCAAAGTGCTTCTAATAAATTAAGTTTATAGCCTTTCTTTATTAATATTTTTTTTTAAGGGGATGATGGGACACAGGCGAACTTTATTAATATTTTTTAAAGGGGATGATGGGACACAGACGAACATTCGCCTTAGCTTAGTACATTTACCCAGATAGTAGTACACGTAGATTCTTAATTTTTTTTTTTAATTTTAATTAGGACAATCACACCATCCATATCTAGGCCAAGCTACAGAGATTTTTTCATGTAAAAAGTGTTAGAAGAAAACCAGCTGCGCCATTATTTGCAAAATAGTTCTATACGATATAGTGATATGTTTTTCACTCGACTTTTTTATTTATAACTTTGTTATTAACAATTTTATGCAGAAAATCGCGTGCTTATAAAGTTGAAACTATCACAGTAATCGTGATGTTGTCCACAGACTAATTGTTGGAAATGAAAAGACGAAGAAAATGAGAGGTCGGACGACTCGATCAGACCCTTAGTTCAAGAGAAAATCGGATAAAACCAGCCAAAATGCAGTTTTTTCAAAAATCCATAACTCGGTTATTTTTTGAGTTGTAGCGTAGATCTTCCGGTCAGTATTAATAATAAACATAAACTTTATTTGTGCAAAGAGCAGGAACTGTCCGATGCACAGTTTTTGATCTGTGGCCATTTGAATATTTTAATATGCAATTTTCCAGCAGACCTGAATGCGACAGGTATGGTCCATTTTCAATTTACAAAAAAGATTTTGAAAGTAGAATTCTCATAGTTATTGAGTTTGTGGAAAACACTTAAAGTACAAAGAATAAAGAAGTACAGTTTGAATGATTATTTAATAACTAAGATAAAAAAAATAATACAGCAACACGTAATACAGATGAACGTTGTAGCTTACTCAAAGTCTAACTGAGAAAAAGGAATGAGAGAGACATCGAGAAGTATGCCCAGAAGGGACACAGAAAAGTTTACAGATTCTTTTTCTTTATTTTACATTCCTAACAATAGTTCAAAACGTTCATTTTGGTTTTATATGAAAACGCTGAGAAATATGTTAAAAATAAAGCTGAACATGACGAAATTACTATCATGTGCCGACGCTTTCGAATGTCATGCTTCTCCTTGCCTGCTACTCTACCCCCACTCTTCAACTACTATCACGCGCTCGGCCCTTTTTCGTCATGTACAGCTTCATTTTTTACACATTTCTCAGCATTTTCATGTAAAACCAAGATGAACGTTTTGAACTATGAGAATTCTAATTTCAAATTCTTTTTTGTAAATTGAAATCGGACCATACCTGTCGCATACAGGTCTGCTGGAAAATTGCATAGTGAAATATTCAAATGGCCACAGATCAAAAACTATGCTTCGGACAGTTCCTGAGTTCCTGCTCTTCGCATTAGTAAAGTTTATACTAATAACTAATACATACCGGAGGATGTACGCTACAACTGCAAAAAATAAGCAAGTAATGAATTTTTGAAAAAACTGCATTTCGGCTGGTTTTATCCGATATTCACTTAAACTAAGGGTCTGATCGAGTCGTTCGACCTCTCATTTTCTTCGTCTTTTCATTTTCTACAATTAGTCTGTGGACAAAATCACGATTACTGTGATAGTTTCAACTTTATAAGCAAAAAACTAAAAAAACGCGATTTTCTGCATAAAATTGTTAATAACAAAGTTATAAATGATAGTGTAGTGAAAAACATATCACTATATCATAATGGAACCATTTTACAAACAATGGCGCAGCTAGTTTTCTTCTAACACTTTTTACACAAAATACACACTCGAAATCTCTGTAGCTTGGCCTAATCTTCTTACCCGGGATTCGAACCTGGTACCGTCTGTGCCCTAAACAATTTCTCAACCATCTAGACCAAAGACGGTTAATTTATTAATATTTTAAATTCGTTATTGAAGCTACAATTACTCTCCAGAAGGTGTGATGCATATATCGAATCTTTTTTCTTATCTTAACCTTTTTTATGTTCAGAACTCCTAAGTTTCCGGCGGTTTGGCCAACATATACCATAGGACATGAACCGCAAGTTAGCCTAAAAATAACTGATTTATTATGCGGTGTAGTTTTATCTTTTGAATTTCTAATATGTTTACCTGTTCTATTCTGAGTTTTAAAGGATATTCTTAAATTTCGATTTAACAGGAAAGTAAACATTTTGTGTGTTGGATTTGGATCACCTATATAAGTTAATAATTTAAAGTTTTCAACAATATTTTTTACTTTTGGATGCAATTGATAAATGGCTGCAGTATACAATCTTTTTCATAAAATATCATCTATAATTTTATAGGATACCCATTATTATGAGCTATTTGTTTTATAATTTGTAATTCTATTGTGTAATTTTTTTATGATAAGGTAATATGATTCTCCCTTCTTAAATTTATTATAGTGACATATGAACCTTTGTACCTGTTATGTTTAACCACTTTTATAGAATTATCTACCTGCTGATAGATTACGTATAGGTTTTCCCCATCCTCATTTGTATTTCCCATTTCTATATTTGTAAGATATTCAATTTGGAGGCCTCGGTAGCCCAGCGGTAAGGTGTATTGCTTGTAAACCTAGGATTGTGGGTTCGAGTCCCACCTTGCACTTGGGTGTTGTGTATGTCCCATGAAATTTAGAAGGTCTAATAGTATATTATTCAACGAGCGGTAATGTAGGTCATAACTCACGCAGATGAAGTTTAGCAGCACGAGCTGCAAGCGAGTGCTGTAATTCATGCAAGTGAGTTATGAACCAATTACCGCCAATTACATTAAGCAGATGAGGGACGGTCGATATTACTTGGGATCTTGGTAGACAATATAGTGAGTTATAGCAGTGAGTTATTATTACTCACGCTGTTTGGTAATAGATACTATTAATTGATAAAACGCAGTTGAATAAATAATATATTATTTAATAGGAGTAGATAATAGTTATTTACGATACAAGTTAACACCATCATTAAGATACGCGTGTGAAAGTTGCACAACGAGTGCGTAGCACGGGTTGTGTAACCACACAAGTGTCTTAATGGGGTTAACTCGCGTGTATTGTACAATATTTTATCTACTCCTAACCGGGATACTCATTTTTATACGATTCATTTTTATTATAATTAATTTTACCTTAATGCCTTTGTTCAAATAACTACCTGAAACACCATGCATAACAATGTCAATTTGATATTAAATAATATTGATGTCACTTTAAAGTCAAGTTTCAAAAATTGTAATCTAAAATGAGCGATTCGGAAAGTATTCCTTCTGATATTGAAGAAGAGGCATCGAGAGCCATTTCCGGATTGCTACCAGAAAAATCCAGGCAGAAGTATGAGTCTGTATACCATAAGTATGGTAGTCATCTAAAGAAAAAATGCGATAATGAAAATGCGTGAGTTAAGAAGCTCTTAACTCACTCAAAATGCGTGTGGTAAGAGCTTCTTAACTCACTGGAGTAGATAAATATGATTAACTGTTGAGTAATGACTTAGTTTCAAGCCCATTGGCCGTTCGGAACTGGCGTTAAACTGTAGGTCCCTTGTGATAAAAAAAAATTCAATTTGTAAAGTAAGTATGAATTACTCATTTGAAGAAGCAACCGTGTTTAGCGAAACAATTTTTATGTTTAACAAAATATAGTGAAAATCAAAAACCCAAAGCTCATTTTCATTATTAAATTTATTGATTCGTGAAGATTCCAGAAAATTTAATCTTAATCCCTTATTCTTTCTATTCAATATTTCTAAGTTTGTGCCAAATACTTGTGATAAATTGAACAATAGGTTCGAAACTCCAGTCACTTATTTTGTAATGATAACTGATCATATAGTACTCATTATTTTTCTAAATTAATTTAATTTGATAACTCAAAAACATAAAATGATACATCATGGAGATAAAATTTGTACACCATCTTCAGTGCTTATGTTCAATGTAATACATTAATTTCCTACGCGAATTTGATAAAACCTATATAGATGTAATGAACACTGGGTTAAAATCAATGAGCTAGAAAGTTGACCTTACGAAATTATTATGAGGAACGAAAAAGGAGAGTATTTTGTTGAAAATGGCAATATATGATGACGAAATTGTTGAATGAATCTTTTATCCTGAAATTATCTGTATTGACGCACAACTGACGTGTGCTGGAAAGTGTTAACTCATGATTATGATTAAAAAAACTTCTAGTAGACCTCCTGGACCGCGATTTTCGAGTTTTTTTTGATGTTTGATATATATATATATATATATATATATATATATATTATATATATATATATTATATATATACTATAGTTATATATATATATATTATATATATATATATATAGTATATATATGTTATATATATATATATATAATATATATATATATATATATATATATATATATATATATATATATATATATATATATTTATTATATATATATATATATATATATACATATATATATATATATATATATATATATATTATATATATGTGTGTAATACAGCTCCAACGTTTAATATAGATATGCTTTCACATGATTACTATTAATATTTAATATATATGTATAATAATATGTTGTTGAAGTACGTCCTTCCTGAACTAATCAGAAGGGTGCAAATGGGCTAGCTACTGTGGCTATTGAGCCCAGGGCAACTCGTCTTGGGCTGGGTCTCTGTTACCAGAGGTCTTGGATTATACCAATACCCAGCTTGCTTGTGTCAATTTTAATGTGTCCAATTTTAATTTTAATTTAATTAATTTTAATGTGTCCAATTTTAAAAAGTATTTGAACGAGTCCAGTAAGGTAGCATTTAAAAACGTGAATCACGGTATTTTAATCAACAATTCAGTGGCGGCGGTTAAGCGGGGAATTGACACGTTACAAACTACCAATAGAAAATAATAGAATAAAATTTTTTCATCGCTTTGAACTTAGGATATATAATTGAGATTGCTTTGTATACTTTTTTAATTCGTGATATCAATGTTAATAAATGGAAAGTATCCCTTATTATATGCGATCTGCTTAATGATGTAAACTATTTTATTCTGTTCAGTATACGAAAAAGCCGTTGCAGTGGCGCCACAATGGATTAACGTTATGTGTTAAAAACTTAAAAGAGTGTTTTTATTGTATTTCTAATAAAAATATAGATTCATATCAAGAAATGGCATTTAATATTCAATGCTAATTTATATTCATCAAATAAATAATGAATCAGAACTTGGTTTATCAACAGGAAATTCCAATTGTATCTATTTTATGATTGTCTTTGTTAGTGCATGTGGATGTTGTATGAGATAAACCGATTTTGACATAGGAAAAGCTATACAGGCATATACTGAACAATTTAAATACTTTGTGCAAAATATCTTTCTAATTTTCACGCCAAAGTTCACTCAAGCCACCTTTGTAAATGAGCTTCAATACTTTCATATTAACAAATGAGCGATGGATGAATGCTTTCATATATGATGTGAACGCGTCATAGAAACGAAAAAAAAACTTTATCGCAGCGAGCTGCACTAGAATAGCAGGATTTCATAACGTATCCAGTTTAAAAAATATATTTCCAAATAAAAAAAAATGAGCTCGCTAATGTGTAATGAATATTTCTTTCTTTCCCGGGGGATGAACCCCCAACCAATTCGTACCAAAACCAATCACATCCAAGTTATACGAAACTACGTACTCTATTTCTATAAAATTGCGCCTTTACCGTGTGAACAAGATGATTTCCTCTCCCGGGTGGGTCAACCATCCAACCAATTTATATAGAAATAAATAACATTCACTCATATCGTACGCAACTACCTACCTACAAAGATTCAACCCTATGCCTATGGTACCCAAAAAATTGCGCCTTCTATCGTGTAACACGATTTTAATTTTCCCTGGGGGGTCAACCCCACAATCAATTCGCATGAAACCTATTCCATTCAATATATCATACGAAACTACCTATCCATAAATTTTCAATCCTATTGCTACAAATTGCGAGCTTATCGTGTAAATAGATTTTATTTTTCTTCCCTGAGGGGTCAACCCCCCAACCAATTCGAACGCAAAAACAATCTCTCATCTAAGATATCGTACGAAACTACTTAATTACAAACTTCAACCCTATCGCTTTCAAAATTGCGCCAGTTATCGTGTAAAACAAGATTTATTTTGCCCCAAGGGTCAACCCTCCTACCAATTGGAACCAAAAACAATCTCATTCAAGATATTATAGGAAGCTACCATTTACAAATTTTCAACCCTATTGCTTCAAAATTGCGCCTGTTTTCGTGTAAACAAGATTTTATTTTTTCCCCAGGGGGGTCAACTCCCAACAAATTCGAACCAAAAACAAATCCCATCCAAGCTATTATGCGAAACTACCTATTTACAAACTTTCACCCTATTGCTTCAAAATTGCGCCCGTTATAGTGTAAACAAGATTTATTTTTTCCCCAGGGGGGTCAACTCCCCAACAA
>JARQZK010001900.1:0-14821 GCA_030704885.1 Cynegetis impunctata | reverse complement strand
AATTATGATAGATAATGAGAAACATATTGAATATTGTGTTGTTAAAATGATTTTGTATGTATATGTATTTCTCAAGTCAACAGACTAAAAATTAATAAACATATTCTATTACATGAGTGAAAGTAACTTATTTAATTGTTCAGCTCCTCTTACTTCTTTTTGTTGTAAAAGGTGCTTCAACCATATCCACCACCTGGGCACCTGCTACGCAAGTGTTCCTCCAGTGAATGTTAAGCCTGCAGTTTATGGTGTTTTTGGGAGACAGCCTGTACCCTCCCATCCCTCTTTCAAGGAACATCGATACTTCAGAGGAATTGTTACTGTAAACATCATATTCTGCTTTTTTCATCATCCAATTTGTTCAAGGGAAACGCGTTCAGTCCTGTACGTAAAAGAAAATACTATTTAAATATAATATTTCATATTATTAATTGAATATGAGAAAAAATACATTTTCAAATGCAATTAAAAAGCAAAATCAAAGTTCCTCTGTAGGTGGAAGTCTAACTTACTTAATTTTTTAGCCCAAACTCCTGTCCACCTTCTCGAAAAACATAGTTTTATCTCCTTTGTCAAAATTTTTTGTTAAATTGTCGAAGACACATCTAGAACATAAAGGAACTGTAATGCGTAAGCGCATTCTGCCATTCATCTTTTAAGAACATTCGTTCTGTACAGGAATTCTTAATAAAAACATTGTCAGAATGCAGTTCATGGTGTTTTTGGGAGACAGCCTCTGAATTTTTTGCAGGGAGAGCCTATACCAAATTAGAATATTAAATTGAGAAATGTTATTCATTAATAGTTTGATAATGCAATCATTATAAATAATTGAAATAATGTTTATATGGCCACACAAATGAATATACGAAATACCATCTGACCCAATATATATATATATATATATATATATATATATATATATATATATATATATATATATATATATATATATATATATATATATATATATATATATATATATATATATATATATATATATATATATATATATATATATATATATATATATATATATATATATATATATATATATATATATATATATATATATATATATATATATATATATAATGGAAATGGTTTCCATATATTAACTTCATATATATAATATTTCTGATTAATTAATATAAAACTGTTGAGAATTTTTTTCAAAACCAACTAAAAATTAATAAACATATTTTATTACATGAGTAAAAGTAACTTACTTAATTATTCAGCTCCTCTTACTTCTTTTTGTTGTAAAGGATGCTTCAACTCTATCCAACACCTGAGCAACTGCTACGCAAGTGTTCCCCCTGTGAATGTTTAGACTGCAGTTCATGGTGTTTTTGGGAGACAGCCTTTGAATCTTTTGCTGGGAGAGCCTATACCAAAATAGAATATTAAATTGTGAAATGTTAATTATTAACAGTTTGATATAGAAACTTTCTATATATAATATTTTTGATTAATTGATAAACAGTGGAGAAATTTTTTTCAAAACCAACTAAAAATTAATAAACATATTCTATTACATAAGTAAAAGTAACTTACTTAATTGTTCAGCTCCTCTTACTTCTTTTTGTTGTAAAGGGTGCTTCAACCGTTTCCACCGAAGCACCTGCTACGTAAGTGTTTCCCCTGTGGATGTGTAGTGCGCGCTCCCCCTGTGGGTGTGTAAGATGTGCTTCCCCCCGAGGATGTGTAGTATGTAACCACCCCCAACCCATGTGGATATGTAGTATGTGTGTTTATATAGTAGTGTATAACTGTGCCGTTATTAGTGTTTTGATGAAGGTTGATTGGAGTAGGTAATAAAACCGCCAATCTGGTGAAATAGGTATACATGTATTTGTGAGCTAAAGTGTGAAGCCAATGCCAGACGGAATAATTATACCCAGATCAACTTCCAAAATTCAAAAAATTCAACAATACAGACTTTGTATAATGCGACTTGGTTATATGTCATTGGCAACAACAATAACCATAACACGAAACCGTATTACTCAGCTTTTTTATTAATATATCCTCTAATCTTTAAATAATATCAAAATGTTTGAAGTATTGTATAAGTATATTCAATGGCATAGCAAGAAATATTTTCAGGAAGGTAAAATAGTGATTAGTCGAGCCCTGAACTTCAGACATCTGAAGTAAAATATAACTTTGAGAACTGTTTATAAATAAAAATTACAAAATTATATTATAATTGTTCTATTCTGTTGAATTGTCTTCCTACACCACTATATGTAGAAATTTAAAGATAGAGGTATGGGATTAATCATTTACTAATTACTGAATTTATATTCTTCGTTCGAAGTTCATAAGTAATAATAAGAGAATAATCTTAATTTGATTCTACAATATGTTTTATATATATATAATGGAATTTTTGTTTGACATTTGAATAATAATTTGAAAAATAAAAAAATAGTCTCATTAGTATAATTGTTTAATATGTATGTAAACATAGATTAACGAAATTTGCTGTCTAATGATTTCGACTATTTTTCTAAATTCAAAAAAAAAGCTGATGTTTGTAATTTTGAATAATTTGAAATTTGTTAGCTAATCTGAGTGTAATTTGTGATTCGGCTGGGTGTTAATAGCCGGTGTCGAAAGAAGGAAAGAAAATTTAGAAATATGGAGTATAGTGTTCGAAATATGGATAAGTGAGTGACACATTTGCAGATTTCAATAAACTAAACAATTCTGACCGCAAATCATACGTTATGTGTGAACACTATCAGAACACAAATACATATGACATGTGGTCAGTATTGTTGAGTTTGTTGAAATCTGTAAATTAATCGAAGTGTGGAAGTGATAGTGAAAGCGGAAAAAAAAAAGATCATGATACATTAGCCCGTCGAAGAAGCTGCACTTCTTATAAACCGCAAAACGTTCTCGAAGACAATATTCTTCGTGAACGTGCCTGGATTCGATGGAATAAGTTTACCCTGATTCTTGTTTTTCTTCACCTCAACTTTGATTGCACTCCAATCGCGAACTCTCGAGAATGCAACGTAAAGTTGGCCATGAGAGAACACCGGAGTTTCAAGATAAATACCTACTCGATCGAATGTTTGGCCTTGTGCTTTGTTTATAGTAAGAGCGAAGCAAACTTTAACCGGAAATTGTCTCCGTTTTAGAACAAATGGTATGTTTTTATCCACGGACGTCAAGTCCATGCGAGGAATGAGTACTCTTCGTCCGCAGACACGTCCAGTGACAATTTCAGCGGAGAGGAGGAATTCGGAAACAGCCAACACTATCAGCCGAGTACCGTTTATCAGTCCGTCTTGGAGTGAAAGATTCCGTAATAAAATTACGGGAACTCCCACTTTCAAACGGAGCTGATGGAGAGGCATTCCGCTGGGCGTTATGCTGTTTAGGTATTCCTCCGAAAAGTTTGCCCTTTCTTCTTCGCTTTCGGTAACCAACGTATCCACACTCAAAACAGTGAAAACGGAACCTGGAAAAGAACTGAGGATCCTGTCATTCAAACTGTTGCACTGATCATTCTTGGGACAGAGAATAGCTCTTCCAGCCAGTGCACGTGAATTTTCCAACGCAGTGGGCGACAGATCGCCGTAAATGTCATTTACGACGTCATCTGTTACACACTGCGCTGGTAGAAGCACGCTATTTTCTGGGAGGTCATTTCCCGTCTCATTTATGATCCCATGCCCCAGTTGTGAAAGCCATGTTGCGAATCCCAGTTCCTCCGGTCCGGTTCTCATGTTGAGAGTGAGTTCCAGAGGAAGAAAGTGTCTCCACGATCGACAATTTGTGAAGAACAGTTCGATCTGCTGAACTCTACCGTTAGCTACAGGTAAGAGCTGTTTCACGTCTCCTCCAAGAAGTATGCACTTTCCACCGAAAGGACGGGAGTTGGCACATACGTCCTGAAGAAGGCGATCCACAACATCTAACGCATGATAGCTAACCATAGTTACTTCATCCCAAATTATCAATCGCACATTCCTTAATAAAGCGGCTTCCTCGCTCTGTGCCGTTATTGAAGAATGAGAGTTCGGCCCAAGGTTCAGGGGTAATCTGAACGCCGAATGAGCCGTTCTACCATTCTTCAATAACAATGCAGCAATGCCAGTGAAGGCCACTGCTATAACCGGAATGTGCTGAGACGCCAAGAAGGAAATTAAAGTGTTGTACAGATAGGTCTTTCCTGTACCCCCGCTGCCTTGCAAATAAAAGTATCTTTGACCGATCAAGGGAGAATTGACGACGGCTGCCAAAACTTGATCGAACACTCTACGCTGATCTAAATTCAACTGGTCAAGGTTGAATATTTCAAGATCCCCAATGTCATCCACAGAATGATCGTCGATATCTGGGATATCTTCGTCAGACTCCAGATGACATACGGGCAAATTGAAATCCCCTACAGTTTTACCTAGATAACGCAAAATTTTGTCGATGCGTTCGAGCGCTTTTATTTCGGCTACGCTACTGGACACACCAAACTTCCGCAAATCCTCACACATATACTCCTTGAAGCTTTCCCACAAAGATAGAGGATTTCCTACCTCACAGTAAATTAACAAATACGCGAACAACTTGCGCATACTGCCTGGCATTGCTACCACGGCAGCATGTTCAAGTGTTTTTATCCATTCATCATCGGAAGTGACTAAAAATCTTTGTTGAGCAGCTTCCTGGAATGTATTGTAAACAACGCCGTTCACAGTGCGAAGATCTTCAAAGGATTGGGGCCCAGGCGTATGAAGTAGGAGAATTCGGAGGTGAAATTTCTCAACAAATTTTGGACTGATGGTGTACATCCTCGGAATGACGTTACTTCTCCGTTGCCTTCTTCGCCAACAACGCTGCGTATTATTGTAAGAAAAATGCAACGGAATATCGCAGTAGACATACTGGCGTGCGTCCGAATTCTCCGCGTTCAGCCTAAAGAAGGCTTCCAAAATAGAAAGCTTGTGCTCGTTATTCTGGACCGCAACCTCCTCTCGACCATCAGTAAAGTATACCGTTCGCTCTCCGGGTAGATGGATAGGAAGTCTGAAGATCGTATGACTATTTCCGTGGACTGGAAATTCAAGCAATCTCCAGGCTGCCTCGCCGGATGAAATATAGCGCGAATCAAGATACGCTCTTATTTCATCGAAAACTATTGCATTTTCTACTCGAATTACGGCAGCATCCGGTCCCTTATTGATATATTTAAAGATGTATTTGCAGGCAATGACGTTCGAACACACTTCCACATTAATGTGGGATTCGTACTTAAAACACAGATAAGGGTTATAAGGAACCACATCGCGATTATCTACTCTGTGCACCTCGCTATTGCGTCGAGTTAAATCTACGAAGCGCCCATTATTCCTACGACGGTATTCAGGACGCTTTCCCCCATCAATGTTCGTGTGTTCGGCGAAGGGTTTAGGATAACCTTTAGAGCAAATACCGTCGACCATACACGGAGAATTTAAGCCACGATTGCCGCATGGACCATGAATCATGGAAGCCGTTATTATGCCAAAAAGACGCGTATCTGGTTCCGGAAGTTCGGCACAGATATACTTGTCCACGTCTTCTGGTTCCCGCAGTTTATCCTCATCGCATAATGTCAAGAGACAGTGCATGTGAGGTAAACCGCGTTTCTGGAATTCGATGACGTAAACGTAGGCTACAACCGTACCAAAAATTTTGAATTTCAAAATATCCTCGAAAAAGGCTTTCCGTTTTTGTTCAAATACGCGAGCAATTAATTCCGGCCTATCTTGTGAAGTTAATAAATCAGATCCTAAATTCTCCCTAATCTCCTTCCATTGCGGATTACATGTGAAAGTGACAAATAAGGATGGTCTGCCGTATTTGCACACAATGGCCATAGCGTCCTGATAATTTTGCATCATGAACCTCGGACCCCCGGTAAAGGTACTCGGCAGGATCACGACACGACCAGCTCGAGTTTGGTTAGTCCCAAGATTAGCAACGTAATCTTGAAGCCCAACGTAACTGTCCGCACGAAGTCGAGATTGATTAGCGCGATTGTAATTCAATCTGTCACCCTCTAACTCGACGTACTTGTCAACGATGTACTGTTGACTGAGTTTTCCGCAGTGCAAGACGGGGTTAAATTGTCCTGCTCGCCGCATAATGCGGTAGCAGTCGAATTCGCGTTTGCTTACGCGTTTCCTGCGAACAAAATGGCTTCGATCCAAATTCATCGACCATCCTAGATCGCCGTATGGAAACAACAATGGATAACATACGGGATCCACGATAGGAGACAATTTCGGGATTTCTATAAAACCATCTTGTCCGTAATAAACACGTACTTGCCCAGGTGGTGGGACCTCGCCATCGAAACTGCGGAAAACTGCTCCTATTTCGTCTGCATTAGAGGGAGCAGCGTGAACCTTTCGATCCGTACCGGGGGTCGTATGGAAGAAAAGGCCGAGACGGGGTACGCGGTCGGGACCATGGGCATTTACTTCGTCCTGCACCAACCGACCCAAAGAACAAAATTGTTGAGCGAAAGGATTCACTCTTCGGAGCAAGGCGTCTATTTGCTCTAACAAATTGATATCGCAACCTCTACTTATTGCATTTGAAGCCCGACTCCGCATAGCCTCCCCTGTTTCCAGGAAATAGAGGGACCCGAACTGGGCGTTCGAGGTATCTATATTAGACACTCGATGGTATATCTGTCCAGATATAACGATAACTGGAGCGCCCACGCCAAGGTCCGTTCTTAGAGTAGCCTGCGTTGAACCAAATGCAAGGAGAGTATTGTACTTACGGATTTCCCGAAGGAATCCTTTCGACTTAGGATGTTGGTTAGTCAAAAGGGCCGCAAGTAAATCTGGATATGGGGTGTTATTTATTGGAAGCTGAATAGAACCTTTACCGCAGCACATTTTGTTTTCGGCACTAAAGAATAGCGCCTCACAAAATGTGCACCGTGAACTCAATTCACCCAAATAATGCAAGTTAGGTGCGATTAGCCCGATGCCACCTGTATGAATGGTGGTACTCATACGGCGACTACCGGTGGTACTTACTCCTCCTACATTTGGAATCTGCATATCGCTTATTCCACGATCCGATAAACTCAGTTCGCTAATCGAGGGTAAATCGTCCAATAGAGTCAACTCTTCGAACGATTCATCCGCGATGTTCCCCAAATTTACAACAATCGGGAATAAACAAAATGCAGTTTCGCAATTGTGAAATCCGCATAAGTACAGACGAAGTTCATTGAAATCGTTAAATTTCAACAAACATGCAACACCACCAATATCCGTGCGCTGACCACAAGAATCCCTGGAGTGAGAATCGAAAACAAAGAAGGCGTCATTAGATTTAAATACTGCCACAGACAGTCTCCCCGCGGTGAATACTAATAAATCGTATGTTCCAAAAAGGTGCGACAATCCTTGGGCTAGAGTGAAAAACGGACCCTCACTTTCTATTCCCACCCTTCCGGTTACGCTAACTGTTTCATCCAAAAATAAAGTTATAGCAACACCGTCTATTATAAATTTGGAATAAATTTCTACAACTAATAGGTCCATATCATTTACTAAATTGACGGCTGCTCTAGTTAAAATTGATTTTCTATACAAACAATCACCGAAATCCAAAATTTTATCTATGGTATCGCTATTCCAAAGGTTAGGTAAAACTATCCGTGAGTATACCAATGCAACAACTGCATTAGCTGTGCATTGGTGATTGCGAGAAATAGAAGAATATCTGGGATTTCTGTGTCTCCGAATGATTTGCTTGAAAGATTCGTTATGTTGTGTAATGATGTTGTTCTCGCAATTTTCTATAATTAGAATTTTAGTAAAAAGAGACCGCATTCCGGCAACATTGCATTTTTGCTGCCTGCCACAATGTGTAATTGTAGGAATTTATCGAAGATATATGATTGATCGGACACATCGGTGTGTCTTCATCGCGGTTTTGAACTTGAATACGTAAAATTGAAACTACCTAAATTTTTGCTAGATTTCGGCTAGCTGGTCCTAGAGAAAATAAAATCAGTGAAAATCACTCATCATTGCAATCCTGTTTTCCTTTCCCAAAAACCCAGGCATACTCCGGTACGCAGCAACATAAGGATTACGTAACCGCAAAATGTTGAAATTAAAAAAGTGGAACGATACGTTCTGCCGCCAATGCTGTGCGATGAATGATAGCATCATCAGCATCTACAAAATAATATTGATTAAATCTGAGTTGATGTGGAGTGTTGATAGGTACTTTTCTTCTGCATTGTGATATATTTGCCCCGTTATATCAAAGCGAATATGTCCTTGACCAATCTCGGGTGGTTGAGGTCCCGACGATTTGAATGACGCCATTGCGAATGAGCTATTTAAATTACGTATATTGTCTGCAAATACCCAATAATTAGTAAACAAATCCCTCAAACCGTCTGGACAATTCCTAAATCGTTCCAAAACGATTTCACCTGCTCGACAGCAGCCACAAATTCTCTTAACTGTTGTTTTCTACTCTGAAAAAAATTTGTACTACAGTTCGGACATACAACATCCATTTTTCCTAATGAATGCTGTTCGACATTTTCTTCCGCACTTTCGTTGACCTCAATCGCTCTCGCATGTAGGTTACGCGATGCGGAATAATCGCATGACCAGTATTCCTGGGAATTTTAATCATTCGTGGGGGTAAAACAAGCTTACAGTTACCTAACACACAGCTAATCCTCTATTAGATTTTATCCGAGATCGGCAGAAAAGATTATGCCTTTAATGGGGCGCTGACTGGATGATAATCTTTCAGGTAATTTGTAGAATTTTTTTAAATGGTTAAAACTAAAACTATTTCTGATAACTTTTTAATTGCTTCGATAGTTTTTATGTTTTGTTTGAGAATTTCTGCTGTTTCTAAACCAAATTTGTTACTGTAGTTATTGAATAGTAAAATATCCTGAGAGGTTGGTAGATATTTCATGCTAACAGCATTTTTTCGGTCAGATTTTTGAGTCCCAAACTTTCCATTTCGAATTCCCTAAATTTTCAATATATTTTTCCTTCATAGTTTACTACCGCTAAAATTGGATCTTTTTCAAGTAATAATGTTATCGCCGTTGAACAAACTGTTAATCAGGTTGTTCGAAAATGTAATACTAAGGATGGTGCTTTTTTTTTTGACTCATTTTAGCCTGTTAGAATTTTACATGCGGCGAAAATTTCATCAAAATATTCTGGTTTAAGGAATTCTAACAGAAAGTTTTAACTAAATATTCTGGTCCAAGGGGTTTCAACATAGAAGTAATGTTGTAATGATATGTTAATAAAATTAGTTTTCTGCCAACTCGCGATTTTCGTTACTAACTATATGTTTTATATGTGGAGTCTTTTGTTTTTTCAAAATAATCTTCCGCATAGACCCGGTTGGAGTTTAAGGAACACTGGGGGTAATTTCTACTAGCCATGTTTACCACAACAATAGCACAACAGTTGCTTAGGCATCGCACACTCAGTGGTGTGTCCCAAACGTTGACAATTTCAACAAGTCCCACGTGCTGAATATTCTGAAAAGTCGAGTTAGAAGGAGGTGACCTAGGTTGCGTTGAAGAGGCAGGTTGGTGACGATTGCCAGAGATTGGCTACCAGACATAAACGCTAACACACTTTATGCACCCAAGGGGTAACCAGCAGATATATATATATATATATATATATATATATATATATATATATATATATTATATATATATATATATATATATATATATATATATCTGCTGGTTACCCCTTGGGTGCATAAAGTGTGTTAGCGTTTTAAGTCTGGTTAGCCCAATCTCTGGCAATCGTCACCAACCTGCCTCTATATATATATATATATATATATATATATATATATATATATATATATATATATATATATATATATGCAAAATCTGGACCAACATAAGCCTGACGTCGCCGTCGTCTACTAGGTGGTATATAATGTTCTGCCCGAAATTTCTTTTGTTCCAATTCCAACCTTCGAGGTCGCTCATATCAGCACGCTGTCATTGCGTGGAATAAAATGGAGCCAAATTACATACAACTATGTCTAACCCCACCTCCTTCATATCATTGTATATCAATTCATATTTCAATTCATATTACTTCATATCAGTTCATCATAATCCAATTCATTTGAACATTATTTGCTCGCTTATCAGCGATATACTTGATAATATTCTCAGGATAACCCGTGTAGTCAGCATTATCTTTAAGTGGAATATCTCCTTAATCCATAGTACTACATTAAGTTTCAAGAAGTTAACTCAACTCAGTTCCTTTGAGCCTGTTTGGATATTTGGTAACAAATAAATGGGCGTATTTGAACAGTACCCTTTCAGACTATAAATACTGCATATCATTTCGTCCTTCAATTCAGAACAAATGGAATCATTTTAACCCTATATTGTAAATATTTTCATTTTGAACCATTCATGAAAAAATTATATGGTACGTATTTTAGTATGCATAATATTTATAAAATATTTAAAAAATATTAATTTTATTTTTTTCCAAATTTTTTCACATTCTTTCTTACGTTTCCATTTGGGAACATTGTGCATGTCAGATACAATAACTGATGCAAAAGTAAAACATACTAAATATACATTCGCATGCAAATTATGAATGATTATCAACAACACAGTTTTTTTCTTCATACAGACATGAAAATATTTTGGACTTTCCACAAAATATTCGACTTTTTCCTTTGCAACTCTCCAATCGGCAACGATTTCGCTGTTGAGAATGCTGAGGCCAGTGAGCAGTTCCATCTTTTCTAGTTTCAAAAGGAGGTGAAGCTTCTTTACACCTCCTTTTTGTATGCTCTGTCTCCCGTGGGGTATTGCTCAGTCTCCCTCTTTTTCTTGTATTTTCGTTGTTGCTCTGTGTCCCCATTGTGGTTAGTATTAGAGCCAATTCAGTCTTGAATTTCGAAAGAGGCATTTCGTCACAGCTGTCAGATTGATCCTGATGGTGTTGATTCAATATTCTCTTATGTAGCAGCCATGAATTGCATATTACTACATCTATCATGTGAAAAAATAATCTGTGATATCATTTCTTTGATCTGCTACGAATTATATACAGACCAAGCAAGGAATCGAGGAGATCAACTCCCCACATGTGTTTGTTGTATATCTTCAAAACGTTTGGACAAATAATTCCTTCCTTGTTGTTTTCAGATATAAAAAATCGTGTGACCTTACGACATGGTTGAGAGCCAGCAAATGTAGATAGCAGCATCACAGTTTTATTATCGAACCATTGTATAGCTTTCAACTCTTGATTTTTATGTTGAGTAATTTTCTCCATGTAGGAAACTCTGCCTTGTTGTTTCAAATTTCTCTCAGTAGGAAACAACATAGACTTTTCAGTCTCAGATTTGAAAATTGACGTTTCTTTAGATTCCTCTCAACAATAAAACTCTAGGGGTACAACAATGAATATATTTAACCTCCAGCTTACAAACTGAATTTTTATTGAATTTACGTGACCTTGAATCGCTTTGTCCCTCGTTCAGGAGATCGGTTCAGGGTATTTTCCTTTTCTCCGGGGAGTGAATTGTAATACGGATGGTGATGATTTCTGTGCAGTCGAACGGTTTCTTGCTTGTCGCTCAGAAATGCAGACTGGATTTCCTCTCAAGATTTAATAATTTGATTTTCTTATCCCAAAAAGTGGACCTGATTTTCATAATCACCAATTGGATGGCGCGAACTCCTCTATAAAATACGATGGGTGTTGCATCAAGCAATTATTAATCTTAAATACCATAGATATTTTGATCATTAAACTCTAAGCACTAATCTGTATCCTGAATCAGATGGTACCAAACAAACGACCTTATAAGTAACAAAAACGACTTAATGTAATCTCACAGTACTTCATTGTTATGAGGTTTATGAGATTCCTAAGTTTCTATTCACAAATGTGTGAGCGAAAAAATTAATAATTGTTACGGTGTGTTGGATGTATTGAAGATTTTATACTTGTGAACTAAGTTTCGCCTTTTTTCCTCCAAACAATGGAATGATAATGATAAAAGAGGTACTACATATATGGTATTTCATTATTACAATCTAACAAAAACTGAACCAACAATCAACAAAATGCCCCAGCAAGTCTACCCTTACTCAGCACTAAAACTCAATCAACCTATTCATTCTCACGTTGGATGTTCAACGGATATATTTTCCAAGCATATATTGGAGATTTCGCTCTCCCCCACCAATACCAGGGCAGAATTTAAAGAAAATTTAATTGGCACCATCATCATCGTCGTCCTCAACAAAATTCGCATCATCCTGTTTAATATCTAAATTTATATGTTTTACGTGAATATTACCGAGTTCTCTTCCGTCCAAGTCTTTCAAATTACAGTGACTATATACAAGACAGTGACGACAGTGCAACTAAGCCCCGCCCCTCCCGCCATATTGAGGCAAATTTGAATATCAAATGCATATAATTTGAATGGAAATCTATGATAAAACTAACAATTTGGAACATAAATACATAAAAATACACATTATTTCTTTTGGATTCTGATAGGACATGGGTATCTTCAAATGAAACACACAAGTTTTATATTTGTACCTAATTATATTTAGTATAAGGAAAAATAACCATACAAAAAAATAATAAATATCAATTTCTTGTAAAGTATAATGGGGGACAAATCATGGAAAAAATTATATTGCTATAGGTACAACTGTTATTATCTCCATATATAGATAAATATTTTTAAAATATCAGTTAATTACCAAATAAAATCTATAAATAAACTCAACAAGAGAAATATAACATATATTACTCGACCGGTTTCCCAAAATACAATTACATCGTAAGGATTATAAACTATGAAAATTGATGTAAATATTGTTTCTGATGTGGAATTTGTTTTTTACTGATAATATTTGATAATTATGGAAGGCTTTTTTTCATAACAAGTTACCTGCTAATGACTTACTACTATATTTTTTTGAAGCAGATTTAAATTTTTCATAACTAATTTTCAACTTGAAAACAGTGAATCTTTTAATTATTTTGGTTTCAAGTTGGTGACAATTTGGTAAATTGAATGTATTTTCGACATTTCCTTTATAAAAAATTATTTTAAATCTATATTCTGGGGTGAAACAATATCTAAATATTTTAAGAAAACATATTCCATTTCTAAAAAAGAATAAAAAACCTCTTCAGTGACAAAACAGAGAGATTGTTCTTTAAATCTTTTGATTAAGGAGAGTTTTGAAAACTTCTTGTAAATTGGTTTTTTTGAACCTGCTGCACCTACACAGGCAACACAAGTAGAAGAGCGGCACTTGAAGCCATTAAAATTGATTGATGATGACAGTTCCAGGAAGTCGTCTATTGTTATACATGACAGGTGTTCCTATTGTCATTGACCCAAAGCCATTAAATCACGACGGGGGGTGCCAGGTCTATTGTTCCTATTGTTAGACCAGGTCTTTTGTTAGGGCAGGTGCGCAGCTCTATTGTTTGGGCAGGTGTTAGGGGCAGGAGCGTATTAACTAATGATTGATGATCGTGGGAATTGAATATTTTTTACAAATTTAGACCAAAATTCGTAAATCGTAAGAAACCCGGCCCTGACATTAGATGAGTTATTCAACGTGGGTGGGTATTTCTAAGAAAACACACACAAAAGGCTGAAGTGAATATCTCTTCACAAATTTAGACCAAAATTCGTATTCCTTTATGAATTCATAGAAACCGTCGCTGAGTTATTCAACGTGAGGGGGCGGGCATTTCTTCGTGTGATTTCATAGAATTCCGGAGCGCCAGTGGTGGGGGTGGTTTCTACATGTAACAACGTGTTGATATTCAAGGAAAGTAAAACTTTTTTGGCTGTTGATTCTTTAAAAACTTTTGCAGCAGGCATGAATCTCTTTGTACGGAAGATGGAAGAAAAAATTGAAAGTGACGATGTTATTACCAGGTATTGCACAATAGATTATTTCGCAGATTTCATTTCTCACTTAAATGCGTATAGCCAACATTTACGTGTAATCGATATACAAACTTGTGCTGAGATCAATAAATTTGAGTTACAATGACTCACCCTATTATGTATTGAATTACTTGTGAATCATGTATTACAATATTGAGAATATTGTATTGGATAGTCTTGTAAGCTGGTAGTTATATTCATTGGATATGAAACTATGATTAAATTTATTATATAAAAATTATACTTAATCAGATAAATTATTGCAGTTCATTACAAACCTCCTAGATCGAAACACTTAATTATCCATAAAAATGGAATGAAAATTTAAACACCCCTTTACTTGCATTATAGCTGGTCATTCATTCTCGGGGAAAACAGTGTTCACCTATAAATTTTTAGAAAACCTAATGTTACAATGTGTGATATAACCAAAATAGTTAATATCGTGATTATTACGATTGAATGGCAACCAACTTTTGAAGAGAATAAAACTTTTCATATAAAATATAAACAAAGGTCTACCGTGTTTGAAAGATTATTTATGGTAGTCAGAATAGTTTTAATTCGTAATTAGATGAGTATGGATGACTGATGACAAATAAAGAAATTGTGAATATATTTTCAAAAGGATGCCATTCACAGAAATTTAAGCGTAATTTTCCATAAACGCAAAATTGTATTTCATCAGGGGTAGAGGTCAGAGAGATATTTCTTTGAACGCAAACTATTATAGTATATATTTCAAAAAACCCCCGAGAATAAAGCTCAAAGTAATGCATTTGGCCCGTCAAACCTTAAAATCCTGAAAATA
>JARQZK010001899.1:5000-14907 GCA_030704885.1 Cynegetis impunctata | reverse complement strand
AGAATAATGATGATATTTCATTCACTGATACTGTACGATAATTACAAGTACCATAAACTGAATAGTGACTTTTATTTTTCTCGTATAAAAATTGATTTGTTTGACAAAGAATTAACACATTATTTTTTGAACAAATTTCATAGGTCGGAAAAATATGTGAAAGTTAGTTAAGTATTAATATTTTATTAATAAGAATATACCAAATAATAAGAAAACCATAAAAAATAATTAAATATAGAAGTCCATGAAGATATACTTTAATAATATCATTGAACAATAAGCAAATATTAA
Source organism: Cynegetis impunctata (assembly GCA_030704885.1). Classification (NCBI taxonomy): domain Eukaryota; kingdom Metazoa; phylum Arthropoda; class Insecta; order Coleoptera; family Coccinellidae; genus Cynegetis; species Cynegetis impunctata. The sequence goes on along the minus strand of JARQZK010001899.1, from coordinate 14,616 downwards.
GAAGGATTCAAGTGAAGACTGGTTATGGACATTTTTGTTCCTCTAATTTTCTACAGAGGAAAATTAAGTTACAAATTTAAATTTTTCTGATTTTTGTTCATTTCAATTTATCCCAATTTTTATCAAACTATTGAATTATTTCTCAGGAAAACCATCGAAATAAATCTATTGAAACTTGTTTCTATTATTCAGTTAATACTAGATATTTTGGATTGATTGGGCCGATACTTGGTGTCAATTAATGAACATATTAAAACAATTGTTAAAAATTACAATTTACACATTTATTATAAGAAATAACGCATGACGCACGTTTCGGTGGAACTTCACCTTCTTCAGATGCTAATGGCAAACTGCCATTGCATCTGAAGAAGGTGAAGTTCCACCGAAACGTGCGTCATGGGTTATTTCTTATAATAAATGTGTAAATTGTTATTTTTAACCATTGTTTTGATATAAAATACTAGATAACCAAGCAAGTTACATATTTTTATATTCGTGTTTGGAATTCATTCTCTCCAATAAAAGAATATAATGTTGCAGCTTCAGCAATCCTTCACCGAAATACCAGAGTGGTTAGTGGAAGACCAGCTGACATTACTGAATATCCTTATCAGGTATCCGTGATAGTAAATGACCTACATCTTTGTGGAGGATCAATCATCAGTCCATATTTTATAATAACAGCTGCACATTGCATTGACGGGTGAGCTTCCGATAAAATGGAAAATTTGAATCAAGCTCATTCATATATATATATATATATATATATATATATATATATATATATATATATATATATATATATATATATCTATATATATATATATATATATATATATTATATATATATATAATAAATTTATATATATTCCTTTCGATTTGTTTTCTTGGGTAATTAAGTCTATTTACAACTGATGGCATATCTATATTTACATCCACAGAAAAATGTTTAACGTTTCAGCAATCACTGTTGCCTTCATCAGAAATTTTTTTTGTTGTCATCCATAGCTTTCTTCCGTACACAAAAGTGGCAAATTCATTTAAAATAACATGTAATTAGATATAAAACGAAAATATTGTTGAAAGACGGTGGGACAGTATACGTTTGAATTAAACTGTTTCATTCAAACGTATACTGTCCCACCGTCTGTCTACAATGTTTTCGTTTTACATACGTTTAATTACATGTAGTTTTAAATAAATTTGCCACTCTTGTGTACGGAAGGAAGCTATGGATGACAACAACAAAAAAAATTTCTGATAAAGGCAACAGTGATTGCTGATTTCTGTGGATGTAAATATAGATAGACCATCAGTTGTAAATAGACTTAATTACCCAAGAAAACAAATCAAAAGGAAAATATATGTAAAAGGTCTGAGAAATCAAGGAAAAATCCGAAAACCAAATATATATATATATATATATATATATATATATATATATATATATATATATATATATATATATATATATATATATATATATATATATATATATATATATATATATATATATATATATGTACTTATATATAAGTTATCGTGAATGTTTGTAATTCGTCATTATATACATTTCCTAGGAAACGTATGAAGCATGCCTGAAAGTGAAAAAACACTCCTGAAATATATTTTTTGTGCAATCGCACGCGAAGCGAGTATTTCGCGTACGCACCACAGTCCGCGAAATTTAATTTCGCGGCCGTTACCCGTAGCAACGGCCGCCAAACCAAACGTCACTTGTACCAAAAAGTAACAACAACTATAATATTTCAAAAGAGACATCCTGTATCTCTATGGATTTTGCGTTCTGTCAAGAACTGTCAAAATGTTTTTTATATATTCGAACATGGTAATTTCCATAGCAACGCTGTGACTTATTAATTACTGTTGATTTTGAAGCACTAATATTTTTATTTGCTATTGTCTAGTTTAATAATTTTGTCGATTGCACGAAAAATAGTGTGTATACCATGGCCGCGAAACTTTTTAGCTACCTCAAGATTATCCTGCCTCGGCCGCAAGCGGCCTCGGCGATAATTTCTCTTTCGGTACGCTAAAAAGGTATTTCGCGGCCTAGGTATACAAATAACTATTTCGTGCAATCGCACGCAAAGAGAGTATTTCGCGTAGGCACCGCAGTCCGCGAAATTTAATTTCGCGGCCGTTACCCATCAACAGCAACGGCCGCCAAACCAAACGTCACTTATACCAAAAAGTTACAACTACTATGATGTTTTTTTCAAAAGAGACATCTTGTATCTCAATGTTTTTTGCGTTCTGTCAAGAACTGTCAAAATATTTTTTATATATTCGAACATGGTCATTTCCATAGCAACGCTGTGACTTAATTACTGTTGTTAATTACTGTTGATTTTGAAGCACTAATATTTTTATTTGCAATTGTCTAGTTTAGTTATTTTGTCGATTGCACGAAAAATAGTGTGTATGCCATGGCCGCGAAACTTCTTAGCTACCTCAAGATTATCCTGCCTCGGCCGCAAGCGGCCTCGGCGATAATTTCTCTTTCGGTACGCTAAAAAGGTATTTCGCGGCCTAGGTATACAAATAACTATTATTAAATACATTTTCTAGAAGTTCTATTAATTTCGTAAATAGCAATAAGTTGAACTCGGGTAGGTTCCAGCGAATATAGCAAAACTTGTGCGGGTCATTGCTTTTAGTATTATTATCATTTACTAATAGCATTAATCAATTGCATACTGCTCAGAAAAATCTACAGCAGTAGGAAAAAAATTAAAATCTATTGACAAGAATTTTCCATCGGTATCTATAGAACCTTTTGTGAGAATAATAGAGGTCGATAAAGGACGTGCGATTGAACGAAATAATATAGGTATGGTCTTTGATAAAACTGATGAGCTATATCAAATTGACACAATTTATAGAATTATTCTAGATTCTGAATATTGGCTCAATTGTTGTCCAAAGAGGTTTCCTGGTAATCAAGGATGTACCTAGTATCAAAACTTACAACACTACATTCAGTTGTGAATTTGAAATCTGGAGTCGTATAAGAATTCGAAAAGTGCACTCGTGGGAAGGTTTCAACCCTCAAATATATGTGATAAAAATATTTTGTAATAGTAAAGGCATACCCTACGAAGACAAATTGTTTCTTCAGTTGAAGTTAAATTAATAAACATAATCTTTTGTAGATTTTGTCTTTAAAAAATTACCTTTTTTTTCAGTTTTATCTGTGTACCAAGACTCTAACTAATATGATGAAGAAGTCTTGCGAATGACCTATGGTTATGCCAAAGAGGTCTTTTGTGAGGAAATTTATTTTTATTATCATTCTATATGTGTTTAATATTTCATTCATTCATAAGTTTTACGGACAATATTAAATTTGATACATTTCTTAGCACCATCACTGAAAAACCGTCGATAAATTGTTTCACGTATTTCTTAAATTTATTAATACAGCATTGTGTACATACATATTCTTGGTATTGTATAAAATTCGTAAGTAACATACGTTTCTGGTAACATATATTATATGAATATAAATATTCATATATAATCATATATATATATATATATATATATATATATATATATATATATATATATATATATATATATATATATATATATATATATATATATGCATTTGAAACTCACACAACAATAAACCTTTATGGAGCTTTAGAGATAAAGATTCAAACTTTTAGTAGAGCAAGTAGTGATAGTTTTTGTTTCTTGATAGCTATTTCATTTATCTATTTCAAAACAATATTTTCAGTGTAACACCAAATGTTGTTAAAGTACTAGCAGGAGTGACATCTATCGATTTAGACGACGGTAGTTTTTTTTCTCTTGAAAAAAACCTTTATGAAGTAGCAAAAATATACAAACATCCAAACTTTTCTTTTTGGAACTATGAATACGATATAGCAATATTGAAATTGAAGAAGAAATTACCTAAAAACGAAAAGATAAAAAGTATTGCCCTACCCGATGCAGCAAATAGTGCAAGTGAACTAGCAGGTAAAACGGCCACAGTCACAGGCTGGGGCGTAACCGTAGAAAAAAACTACTGATATGTCCACCCAACTTCAAGCCACTGAAGTACTCATTATACCATTAGAGCAATGTATAAATGACTATCCATATGATGAAGTAAAAGAAACAATGATTTGTGCATGCGATGGAAATCACGACTCCTGTTTTGGCGATAGTGGAGGTCCTCTTGCTATAGAAAACACTTTAATTGGTGTGGTATCTTGGGGATATGCATGTGGTGAACCTAATCGTCCCGGAGTATATACATCTGTCCTAGCGCTACGAGACTATATCAAGGATGTTACAGGAATATGATAAAATTTTGATAGAATTAGTTCACTTATATATTTATAATACTTTGAGAGAATAATTGAGTAACAAGTTACAATAATTCGAATTACGCTTATATGAATATATTTGAAGCCTAATGAAGATATTTTTATGGTTAATACAAAAATTTTCTTAGTTAGAAGAGTTAAATGAGTTTATTGAAGGAATATCGACAACAATTATGGATAGTATCTTTAGTAATATTAATTTTAAAATATTTTATTCATTTTTTTTTCTTTATTAAGCTAGCCGACGTTGTCCTGTCAAATGTTGATTAGTTTGTTCCTGATTGTTTGTGAAATAGTGAAAGTTATTACAAATGTGTAAACAGAGTGAGAATGAGACTATATATATTTTTATTTATAATATGTACTGCGATCATCATTGTTATTACAATTATTATTTTAAATGCGTAAAAATAATTATGACCCATGTTTACAATGTAATAGTCTATATTGCCTCTAGGTAAAATCTGTATGTGCTTACTTACTATCCAACCAAACACAATACTTCACTATATGAAAAACTACTGAAAACTAAACAAAATTTAACTGACAGAAACAAAAAATTAAACACTTCAAATACTCCCAAGATGACAACAAGATTACAATTCTCCAAACTTTACTTGGAATCACAATACCTACAAACACATCTGAATGAAATTCTTAAACTTTTTTCCGAATATTCTGATTGTTTCTGTTTTGGAAACTTCTGGCGCAAATGGTCGTTAAGAACCTTTGACTAGCCTGACGATGACATAATGGAGTTATGAGAAGTTTATTTATATTTTTTTATCATACACTATAAGAAAGTTGAATTTTACCAGCTCTACGGAGGCGAGAAAGTAGACCTTTTCTCGGCTAGGCGGTAAAATAATTTTTACGTTTTCACGCTAGCTGGCGCTCCAGTTGACAATTAAACGTCAGTATAAAAATAAATATTTAGCAGTTGTCAATTCAATCACGAGTTGTCGTATTTTGATGTTTGTTTAAGTTATGGAGTCTGAATCAGAAGAAATAATGTATCTCACTCCACCTGAAATAACTGATATAGCTAGCCAGGTCACGCTAGACTTATTAACGAATAAATCTAAAGCGAAATATAACCTCCAATACAAATAATTTATGGAGTGGTGTGCCTCCAAGCAGCTGAAAAAAACAAGTACTGTTATCAAATTTATCCGAGCAAGGAATCTCTTTTGTTAACTTAATCTTACCAACAATTATTTTGTAGGATAAAAAATCATGTGTAAATAATGGCAGTAAAGTGATTTTTCAGTCCTCAAGAAGTGGCCAGACTCGGCTGCGCCTCGCCTGTCCATATCTTCTTTCGGCCTGAAAAATGCCACTTTACCGCCTAGGTATACAATATACTATATTTCGTTGCATGACAATGTGTTGTCAATTTTATCATCTGCTGATGCTTTTTTTTTTTTTTTAAAGAGGTGGGATGTGTGCCCTCTCACACGCGCCGGAACTCCGTACAAATTTGGCTTCGTAAACTTGGACATTTAGCCATCAATTTACTAAATGAGGGAAACCACTTAAATCCGGACGCATACAAACACCCAGGAACACGGTGGGAATCGAACCCACCAACTCCGTCAACGAAGACGACATAGCGTTACCTATACCTCTCCGCCACGGAGCCTCCGAGCTGATGCTTGTTTGTACACGTAAACGCAGCATGCTTGGTACTATAGTGATCTTACTATCCAACCAAACACAATACTACACTATAAGAAAAACTACTAAAAACTAAAAAAAAATTAACTTACAGAAACAAAAAATTAAACACTACAAATACTGCCAAGATGAAACCAAGCTCACAATTCTCCAAACTTTACTTGGAATTGCAATACCCACAAACACTTCTGAATGAAACTCTTAAATTTTTTTCCGAATATTCTGATTGTTTCTGTTTTGGAAACTTCTGGCGCAATGGTCGCTGAGAACCTTTGACTAGCCTGACGACGACATAATGGAGTTATGAGAAGTTTGTTTATATTTTATCTCGTTGCATGACAATGTGTTGTCAATTTTATCATCTGCTGATACTTGTACATGTAAACGCAGCATGCTTGGTACTATAGTGATCTTATATTAAGTACTCCTTCATTATACAATACGCTTGTATAAAATTACTGAAAGCCTTAGTAATTATACATAACAATATATTAATTTCGCATAGCTGTAAAAGCATAGTAACTGGTATTCATTGTTATCAATTCTATATTTTCATATTAATATTGTTTTCGTAATCCCATACTGTTATTTTGATTTAACAGTATTCATATGACAATTGAAAATTCAGTGTTAACGGCCGCCGGACGTTATAATTTCATAACAGCCGGCGGCCGTTAAGAAATCACTTGTTCAAATATTTATTTCAAAACATCATTCTGCTTACAATAACAACATTGAAATCTTGGTCCACAGCGAGTTGGGACAATAAACCTTCTGATTTTCATTTCGCATAGGCTAATAATACTTCTCATTAACCACCTTTACATTTCTTGCTTTTACGCCACATTTCAAAAATTTTCATATTCTTTTGATATCGCTCTTGAGTTATTTTCGGCAGTTAATCAACACTCGCTGCAGTGCACATGATTCTCCCAATATTTCTAAAGGAATTTGATTTTGTTCCTCAATTTCATCAATTTCATCCATGGTCGTCGTTAAAGCGAACTTGAGAACACAAAAAACTGACGTTGTTTATAAAACTGTCAAACTGTTCCATGACAACAGAGTGCACAACGTTGGGATTTTTCTTTAGAATTGCGAGGTACGGGGTTTTTTTTTTCTTCGGAATCGAAATATAATCTTTCAACGGTATTACGAAAAATTTTTTACGACACACGGCCGATACGCAAATAACGGATTCGGTTAGTTATAATCCTCGGCTGCGCCTCGGATTACAATATCCAACCTCATCCGTTATTTGCTACATATCGGCCTTGTTACGTTAATAACTATATCAGATGGTATGTTACACTAAACATGGCCTTAATGTGCATTTCAATTTCGAAGTAACGGGGTGGCGAAAAATGTTTTGAATATGAAAAAATTTTCTCGTCCAAAAGTTGGTTTCAGTATGTAATTTGAGTTGAAAATAACAATGCTGACGAAAGTTTTTGTCTCGAACGTTTATTTGACTATACACGAAAATTGTTTTTTCAGACAATTCAGCTTTGACATACTAAAATCTTTTCCTGATGTCTGATGGAATTTTTTCCGGCATGAATCTATGCTTTATGCATAATCAAGTTTCAGACCGCCAGCGATTTTCGTTTGGAAATGAATATTTCGGCGATCCTTAAATCTCAATTTTTCGCACCACCCACATTGTCAAATAAGCATTCTAGGTGAAAACTATTTTCGAAATCATTATATTCAATTGAAATTACCTCATTAAACCGATCTTCACTTGAAAGCGAAACGGTTATATTATTTGAGACTTCAATCTCAAAGAGTAGTGTAGTGGCAAAAAAAATTTTCAATATAAAATTTTTTTTTTCACATGATTTTTAATTAAAAGTTGGTTTCAGTATGTAAGTCCTAATAAATAACTACGAGAACTTTCACATATATAATTTTCAAATTGAATTATTACAAGCATTAAATCAAACTGATCAGATATAGTATATTCATCATCTCAATATTAAATAGGTACCATATTTTTTAATATCCACTCATAGAAATTCACTACTCTCGTGTACACTCCAGGATATGTTTCGTTTTGGCAACCGGTACCCCAGGACAATAGACCGACGAGTTCATTTCTTATCACCATAGGTCCTCCAAATGCATCCTAAACATTGTTAAGTTTATTGACGTGATGTAATCAAGTGAATATATATATAAGGCGGCTTGAAGCAATAATAAACAGTTTGTATTCAGAAAAAAGATGTAACAAAAAGTATTTGCGTTTAGTAGCTTAATTCACAAATTACCAAATAAACCTGTGGCAATTCATAATTTCTATAAGGTACTCAATACTATTAAGCAGATCGAAGTTGATAATTATGAGAAAAAGTTAAATCAAAACAATGAGATATTTCATAGTTCAATTTCTATTATTAGTTACAAGTTATCTATTATCTTCCATCTATCAACTATCATCTATCTTCCTTCATCTATCATCCATCAATTATCACCTATTATGTATCATCTAACATCTACCTTCTATTATCTAAAATCTATCATCCATCATCTTTCATCTTTTATCTTCCATCTATCATCTATCATCTGTCATCTATCATCTATCATCTATCATCTATCATCTATCATCTATCATCTATCATATATCATATATCATATATCATATATCATATATCATATATCATATATCATATATCATATATCATATATCATATATCATATATCATATATCATATATCATATATCATATATCATATATCATATATCATATATCATATATCATATATCATATATCATATATCATATATCATATATCATATATCATATATCATATATCATATATCATATATCATATATCATATATCATATATCATATATCATATATCATATATCATATATCATATATCATATAATCATATATCATATATCATATATCATATATCATATATCATATATCATATATCATATATCATATATCATATATCATATATCATATATCATGTATCATGTATCATGTATGATGTATCATGTATCATGTATCATGTATCATGTATCATGTATAATGTATAATGTATAATGTGTTATGTATAATGTATAATGTATAATGTATAATGTATAATGTATAATGTATAATGTATAATGTATAATGTATAATGTATAATGTATAATGTATAATGTATAATGTATAATGTATAATGTATAATGTATAATGTATAATGTATAATGTATCATATATCATATATCATATATCATATATCATATATCATGTATCATCTATCATATATCATATATCATATATCCTATATCGTATATCGTATATCGTATATCGTATAGCGTCTATCGTATATTGTATATCGTATATCATATATCATATATCATATGTCATATATCTTATATCATATATCATATATCATCTTTCACCTATCATCTATCGTCTATCATCTATCGTCTATCATCTATCGTCTATCATCTATCGTATATCATCTATCTTCTACCATTTATCATCTATCATCTTCCTCATTTCACCAATCATCTATCATCTTTCTCATTTCATCTATCATCTATCTTTCACCGTCCTTCATATTTCATCAATC
>JARQZK010001898.1:0-14973 GCA_030704885.1 Cynegetis impunctata | reverse complement strand
TTTCTCCGGAAAATCCATTTCCGTTTCCCATACATCGTTCAACTGTTTATTACTCTCCTCTTTTCGCTTATTTATTTAGTATTATTGAATATTTACAGCATCGGACTTGTTAATTTCACAGCACGTTGTATGAATTCTGTTCCTAATAGAAAAAAGAATTATCATTTTATTCTTATCTCAATATTTAAACTGTTATCAGGATTATCCTTGGGATTAATAACTATACTGCATCAGGTGAACTATTAACCTAATAAAAAAGACTGTTAAAAATGGTGATAAATCATTAGACCTAACTAGCAATGTAGGTACACGAATACGCTCGTTATGAGATTGCTTCATTTCGTGAGATTGTGAGCCTACGTGACCAAAACTAGGATACTTTTCTATTTTTGTAATTGCGAGGAGATGGATGATAAATCAGTTCGTCCATGAACACGTCTCTGATTCTTGCAAACGATGCGTGGTGTTTCTACATACAATGTCAATATCATGTTTTCAGCTCATATCTTTTTTTTAATGTGCGTGTGCTCCGACGCACGAGTGGAGTTCAACGTGCTTCAGTTTTTTTGGAACGAAGTTCCTTATCGCGCGTTGCGAAAGGGGGCCAGACGGAATAAATTAAGACCAAAAGTTGTACCGACACTTTTTCGCGCGCGCACGCCGTTTTCTCTCTCTTTCTTTCCGTTTTCTCATCCCGTCTCTTTCTGATCCCACTCCGCTACGTCGCCAATGCATTGTTGTGAAACATCGAAATAATTGTGTATAAGTTATATGTATAAAAGAACAGATTACGACAGGAATCAGATATGGCATAATGAAAATGAAAAGATAAAGCTTTACAAATTTGTTCCATAAAATAATGACTACGTATTGTAGGTTTATATACAATTTATTATATAGCGTGGCGATACGTTATCCTTTCGTTATTATCACTCTTGCGTCTACAAAATTACATAGCGTTGACGACCGGGTGGTCTAAGTACCGAAACCTGGTGTGTCGTATTTCTGGGTTCGAATCCCAGAGGTGACTCCTGGCTTTTTTCATTTTTTCAATTCATTTCAAAATTAATTATTTAATTTTACGTTATTTGTTATTCTCTATGATACTAAATTTCCTAAATATTTTTATGCACTAAAATAAAAATCAATCAGCAATTTTAATACAATTCCTTCATTAATTAATCGAAAGGAACTTCGTTCCATGCGGGTTTCCCTTGACACCTCTCAACTTTTTATATCTTTCAATATTTCATTATCTGCAACAATAATTTTAATAACATAATATATAATATAAAAGATGTATGCAATTTATCAAACATACATACATACATAGATAAAATAACGTACAGCTGTTCGTAAATTCAATTAATATTTTATTAAAAAAATTTTTAGATTCTTCTTCTTCGTTATTCATTGTCATTCAAATCAGTTTTTTTTAAATATCTTTCAATATTTTATTAACTTCAATCACTTACTTATTTTGTTTATTGTGCATAAATATAAGTATCACTAGATATAAATACCTATACATGTATCAACTGTTGCCGGTATACCTTAATATATGCGGCGGTATAATAATTATCTCGAAGTGAAAGGTGCGCGTGGTACGTTGCGCAAAGGAACGTAACATTTCACTTTTAGTTAACGCTCGATTATACTCCTCATAAAATTTATATACCGCGGGCTTAATATGAAAATCGTTTCTTAAGTAGAAAACTCAAAAAAAAAACAAGAAATTTCTATATAAAAATTTGGAAAATTAGATAAATGAGGTTATACCTTTATGCCACTAAAAGGCATTTTCTTGGCATCAATCAACTCAATCCACGTTTGAATGAATCTTCAAGTCTAACCTAATCTGCCCAAACTTTGAAGATGCCAAAATTTTGTTCTTCGTCAGAAAACACCTCAGATGTCAAATATTTCAGCCCATTTAGTCTGATGAGAGCCGCTGGAGATGTCAATATGTACCGAAATAGATGATATCAAAAATATTTCGAAAATCGAGGTCTAGGAGATCTAAATCTGACATAAAAACTAATCCGGCACCGTTGACTTCCGATACAGTATTATATTATTTTCGGGGAAAATAAATTAAAAAGCAATGTCACCATGTTTGAACTAGATGTATTCAACTCGCCTTTCCTTGAATCACGTCCATAATAAAATTTTGTGTTTTTCGAAAATTTGTCGTCCGTTTATTTTTCACTTCCTCCGCCGCCTTGAACGGCTCTATTAGTAGGACCACGCACGAGCCGCCAACCGCGGCGGTTGGCGGTCGGGCGGTTGTTAATTTGTACAGGAATATATGGTAGACAACGCACGGGCAGCCGCGCGGTTGGGCGGTAGTCGACATCGGCCGCGGCGAACGCGGCAACCGCGCGGTCTTGCGGTTGTCGATTTGTACAGACTTGAATGGCAGACCACGCACGAGACCGCAATATCGCGCGGTTTTCCTTCATTATTAATTTAACATTTGTAGTAAATTTGATATTTTTAGTCATTCCGGTAATTTCCTTTTCAATTTTGTTCAGTAATTCTCCGAAAGACGACGTTGTCATACTGGTATAATTGAAAAATTTATTTTCGAAACTTCTCAATTCTCTATAGAAAATTACGAATACTCCTTTACTACTTCTTTGTTGAAGCAGAGGGTGAATCCAATATTTTGCATTGCAACGACGTTTGTTTCGTTTTTTAGATATAATTTAAATTTGCCAAATGGCTAGAGCTACTACTGCGGACACTTTCATGACGACTAGCAATCAACAAACTGCGACGGCCACCGCAAGAGCAATCCGCGCTACCGCTCGACCGCCAACCGCGGCGGTTGGCGGCTCGTGCGTTGTCACCCTTACGGATTGTGTTGTCATTTCCTCATCTTGCAGCTACATGATATCCGACATTAAATCTCACATTTCTATCATTATTTCTAGTACAACCTTCATGTCATATTGAAAATCGTAACTCGTTTCTATAACAGATCTAAATCGATATATTGAGTTGTACTATTATTTGTACCTACATACAAATAAAATCGAATATAGAAAATATCATATCATATATTCATGAAAATAATTCATGCTACTATACGAGTGAATTTCCTCTCAGAGTCTCATTAGTTATCGCCCAACAACGCTTGGTCTTGAATGAAAAAAAAGGTTAGATTTAACCCAGATATGAACATAATTTTTTTTTTCTTCAGTAATTACACAGAACAATAATAGTTTCATCTGTCTCTTAATTGCGTCGTGTTATTCACGGAATTGAGTGAATGCATTATTTTCTCTTTTTCTGAACATAACTTCGAATACGTGACATGCTGCATGAAAAAAATAGGCCGCATCGTATTATTGCATTGTCATGTACAATTTTTACATTAAAGTACAAATACCTCAATTGTATCAATAGTGTATGTATTTCATTTTTGAATACATTCATGTTTTGTATCAAAACTACTAAATAACTTTTACTGGTTATGTGATCCAGCAGCGACGGTCATTTATAAAGAAAGAAGAAGAAATGAATATGGGCAAAAGTGATGATTTAAATTGGAATTATAGGTTTATACTACTCTATATTCGTAAGTAAATGGAAGTTAGTTATTGAAGGTATTAAACTTGTTACCAATATAAATATCCAAATATCCAGTTTATATTCAGTGTAATATTTATTAGATTAGAAGTCTGCTAAACCTTCTTTAATAGAATTTTGCAGGTCTCATCAAAATCCATTCTTTCTCATATATGTAGTTGGTTTGCTTAGCGTTTTGCTATTATTAGAAAAACATATGTTTGATTTTAACGATTACTATAATTGAATATATGACTCGGCCTTTCGCCACACGCTGGGGCTTCATCACTGAAAATAAAAATCATAGTCCGAAACTTTATATAAATTTTAGTAAGGAAAAGGATAACAATAATGAATTAAATACTTAGTGGGGTAATAGTGTAGGTGATCCTTCAAGAAAACTTGCACACATTTAATCAAATATTGAATACATTCAGCAGTGGAGAATGATTTAAGTGTATTTATTTGTTGAATCAGAATTTATTTCAATCTTCCTGTTAAATTATAAAAATCTGTATAGAATGTATAATTCTTGGAATAAGCAGAATCTCTCTTTTAGTTTTCAAAACACTCTTTATGTTTTTTGAATATTTTTCCGATTTGTATATTATGTGTTCTACCGTTATAAATATTGTTGCAATCACCACACGACGATATTTGTAAACACCCGATTTAGAGTAATATAATAGGTAAGGATGTTTATGTGTTTTAATAATAAATTCAGTATTTGGGTAATGTTTAATGTTTACAAACTCATTGGCCGTTCGTACCCGTCGTTAAACCATAGGACCAACAATTATTTGTGTGGTAAGTCATATTGATATACTTACTTGATGTCAGTTTTTGATTGCAAAATAAAAATTCTTCTTTTAAATAATATTGTCATTTAATTGTGGATTATTGGTAGTAGTCTGCTACTACTTCTAATGTTCATAGATTCAATTATAGTGATCCTTAAAATAAAACATGTGTTTTTCTGATAATGTTTTGAATTTTAACCAATCAGTTCAACCATGAATTCAATCATTCATTTTAAAAAATATATTGCATTTTAATATTCAAAATTTGAATAGAAGTAACTTTTTCTATACATAATTCATAGAAATTTTCACTGGTATTTGCTAAAGATCAATACAATAAATATTAAACGTGGTTTCGGCTGTGATAGATGGATTTATCATCAATTCATACGTGATTCGATTGTACTCATAGTTTTCATTCCTTTCTGTTAGTGTGTTTTCAGACATAGTAATTACTGGCGTAGGCCAATTAATAGGACATGGCCATTCACTTCGCTCATACCAATTTACAATATATTACACTGGATAAATTTTAAATTGTTGTTACAATAATCTATTGAATACCAGCGGTCTACAAGCTAGATAATATATAATATCTTCATGTATCCTTTCCTTTTATCTCAAGGTAGTTGAGTCTGGCACAGTCGTTGTTTTTTTTAACAAAGAAGGGCAACAACTTGGGAGATGAATAATTACGGATAGCAGGTGAATAAATAAATCACCTACATCCGACTTTACTAAATAGATTTAGTTGGCTCCTTATAGACCGAGAGATACTGGAAGGATTTGTGAAGTCATTTCTCACAGTATGGCGCTTTTAGGGGGTTCATATACGTAATAAATTGAAGGAAATGATGTTCGTACCGGTGGTGCGCCGGACGCAATTGCAGAATAATTAATTCAATATGCTCGAAAATCCGGAGGTGTCAAACAATTCCTTTCACAAAATTTCTTCAATTTATTGGTATTTCAAAATCCGACGCTTGCTATATGCCATACTTCTCCGGTGGGTATTCAGGCTCATACTTTTTTGAAAAAGTTTTATTTAAATTTTCTTTAAAGGACCCCGCAAATTTTAAGTGGAAATTGGGTTTCACTCAATTTTTCTGAAATTTTGGGCTTAGATTCTCCAGAGCACGTGGATCAAAGGTCTCAATGGGCAGAAAGCGCCAAAATGCTTTCTTTTTACTGTACAGTATGCTGAATTTGCAAAAAAAATTAACAATTTGCAAACATATATACATATAAGTATAAACGCGTGTGTTGTATGTGTGTGTGTGTGTGAGAGAGTGTGTGTGTGTGCGCGCGCGCGTGTGTGGGTGTGCGTGTGTGGGTGTACGCGCGCGTGTGTGTGTGAGAGTGTGTTGTGCGTGTGTGCGCACGCGTGTGTGGGTGTGTGTGTGTGGGTGTGTGTGGGTGTACGCACGCGCGTGTGTGTGAGAGTGTGTGTGTGCGTGTGTGTTTGCACGCGCGTGTGTGGGTGTGTGTGCGTGTTTGTGTGTGTGTGTGTGCGCGCGTGTGCGTGTGTGTGTACGCGCGCGCGTGTGTAGGTGTGCGTGCGTGTTTGTGTGCGCGTGAGAGAGAGTGTGTGTGTGTGGGTGGGTGGGTGTACGCGCGTGTGTGTGTGTGTGTGCGCGCG
Organism: Cynegetis impunctata; assembly: GCA_030704885.1. Classification (NCBI taxonomy): domain Eukaryota; kingdom Metazoa; phylum Arthropoda; class Insecta; order Coleoptera; family Coccinellidae; genus Cynegetis; species Cynegetis impunctata. The sequence goes on along the minus strand of JARQZK010001898.1, from coordinate 8,961 downwards.
TGTGTGTGGGTTTGTGTGTGGGTGTGGGTGTACGCGCGCGCGTGTGTGGGTGCACGCACGCGCGCGCTTACACACACAAACACGCACACACGCACACAAACCCACACACACGCGCGCACACCTACACACACACACTCTCTCTCACACAAACACGCACGCGCGTACACCCACGCACACACGCGCGCGCGCGAACACCCACACACACACGCGCGCGTGCCCGTACACCCATATACACGCACACGCGCGCGCGCGCGCACACACACACTCTCACACACACGCGCGCGTACGCCCACACACGCACACACACCCACACACGCGCGCGCGCACACACACACACACACACACACACACTCTCTCACACAAACACACACACATACAACACACGCGTTTATATTTATGTGTATATATGTTTGCGAATTGTTAATTTTTTTGCAAATTCAGCATACTGTACAGAAAAAAGAAAGCATTTTGGAGCTTTCTGCCCATTGAGACTTTTGATCCACGTGCTCTGAAGAATCTAACCCCAAAATTTCAGAAACATTGAGTGAAAACCAATTTCCACTTGAAATTTGCGGGGTCCTTTATTTCTTACTGCTGTTTTTTCCAAACAATTGTTTTTTATTAATCTTGTACGAAAATCACCACGTCATACAATTCCCACGGTCCAAAATACCCGCCATACCCCCTCAAACATGTAATTTTTTAAAATTCGAAAAACTATTTCTTTCACCTTGAAATTTGGACTAGTAAGTGTTTTTATGATTAGAAACATAATTGTTATAATGCCATAGCTGTAGAGTGGGTGATATACGTACAATGTAATTAAATAATTGTAAAATTTTATGCAACATTTAAACAATTTCTTACAGTGTTGCACCACTTTCGGACTTCACCAAGTATGGGATAAATTTTCCTGAATCATACTTTTTATGAACTTTAAATTTAAATGCCATACTGTAAAAAATCGGTTTATTTGTTTGTTTTTGTTACATCGCAACGTGCGTATCACGGTCTTTCGTACCATGGTCACAGTATGGCGTATTTTTTTTCAACTTATAATCGTATTGGAACAATCTGATTTCATTTATGCCATACTGTAAAAAATAATTTAACGACTTCTATAGGCGTGTTTTAAAAACGGTTAAAAATATAATTTTTCAAGATTGGCACCACTTTCGTACTGCACTAGAAGTATGGCGAATATCATTTTGTCTCACTGTATCATAAACTGACTACGATTCAACTGCCATACTGAAAGAAATAGTTTTTCCAATTTTAAAAAATTACATGTTTGAGGGGGTATGGAGGGTATTTCGGACCGTCGGAATTGAATGAATGGCTTGGTGATTTTCGTACAAGATTAATAAAGAACAATTGTTTAAAAAAAAATCAGCCTGTAAGAAATGAATTTAAAAAAAAATAAAGAAACATTTTCAAAAAAGTATGGGGCCTAAACACCCACCGGAGAAGTATGGCATATAGTGAGCGTCGGATTTTTTTTCGTTAAAATGCCGATAAATTGAAGAAATTTTGTGAAAGGAATTGTTTGACACCTCCGGATTTTCGAGCAAATTGAATTAATTATTCTGCAATTGCGTCCGGCGCACCACCGGTACGAACATCATTTTCCTTCAATTTATTACGTATATGAACCCCCCTTAAAGCGCCATACTGAATAAAATAAACATTTTAGGGGGGCATAGTTAATGGTACGGAACCATTCGTGCGCGAGTCCGACTCGCACTTGGCCGATTTTTTTGTAATTTTTGAGAATACATTATTTGCAACTTTTGATTTTTAACTTAACACTGTATTTCGTATGATGGTTATATGTATTTACATATAACATCGTTAATTATTGTAAGTTATTATAATTATGCGTTTCAATCATAATTATGTTTTTAACATCTTATATTCATATTCTAGAGTCCTGAGGAAGGATTTAAATTGATATCCGAAATATAGACATGATTAACAATTGTTATTTTCCACTAGAAAAAGTCGCTTCACTTAAATTTAAACGATACTTATATTAAAAGGATCAGGATCCTTGACTTAAGTATCAACCGAAAATATTTTGTAGCTGTCTTTGTTATCGATGAGTTTCAAACATTGATTTCCATAGTAATGGAATATGCCACATTAAACTGAAAATGTATATGAGGGTATAGATCGTGTTATACCTATGTCATTAATATTTATGTTCAAATAGATGTGTCGTGCGTAGTATTATATATTTCTCTTCACTTGTATATTAGTATAGAAATCCAAACTCTTGGGAGAAAACAACAATTTTCTGACTCAAAGATATATATCATTAATAATTTTTTTATTGAGTGTTATTTCCTGTATAAGATCAAGGCGATATCCTATATTAACCCAAAATGTGAAATGAAATGAATCAAATTTAACGAGAAGGGTAAATATTACAATCCACTTCGCAAGTTCCATAATAGTCTACTTGGACATATTCCAAAACGATCTCTCGCATATACTTCGATAGTATTTCAGAAATTTAAGTTGAAGGTGTGCCATCTAGAAAGATTAATTGATTTACTGGTCAATGGACTAGAGCTAGCTGATAGTGCCAAAAACTACCAATAGGCACAAGTTTTCACTATCGTGTTCAGAATAACCTCAAAATATTAACTTCGGAGTTCTATTGCAATACATAATATTTGTTTAATTTTTCTAAACACGTTTTCAAGTGTATTGAGTGGAAAGTAGAGGTTTATTGAATAATGTCAATGATGATTCATTATTACATATTTAGGAAAAGAAAGTTATTGAGCGGGTCTCGGATTACTGGCCTATAATGTGTAACATTAAAACTCGATAACTAGCAAAACATTCAATCGATCATCACAAGCTGTGAATAATTTTTTTTATGTGTAAGTTAATTGATGCATTTCTCAGTGCGCTTTCAATCTGATCATAAAAAGAAACACAAGTGCATATATAAACATATAGAAATAACTGTTAGAATTGTAGGCTGGAAATGTGAGAAAATATAATACTCAATACACTTGATTGTCTTTATTAACGATAAACTATTCTGGAACATAAAACACGAATACAATCAGGAATATTGAAAAATGAAGAATATTTAATTCTTGATAATAATATAAATATACCGATCGTCACGTCAGTTGAGACTAATGTTAGTTAACCGTTGACAACCCAAAATACTGAAAGTACCTGATGTCATAAAACTGACCCCTCTTTGCATCCTTGTGTAGCATACTCCTACATTATTCTATCCACAGTATCGTTGCTATTTTCAACAATAACTAATTTGAATAAATTGAATTTCGCGCTTCCCCCTGTTACATATTTCTGTCGCATCCATGAAATTGATCCCACGAAACGGTACATACCTACAATTTAGATATTACAAATAATAAATTATTGGTTATAAAAATTTAAAAAAAAACACGCTTTAATAGCAAACCGAACTAAAACGTATAAAATTATTTATTTTATTGTGAAAACGTGTGGTAATTTTGACAATATTTTCATGAATTATTTCTGAATTATTTTTTCAGTTTTCTTTAACACGTTGAGCGCCGCGTGCCCACCGGTGGACATTTTTGCGATTAACTCAGGGACCACGTGCCCACTCGAGGTTTGGTTTCAGATGCTAGTGGTTACTGGTGGCCACGATATCTATTGGTTTTCATATACGTATCTTAAGTACTGTCCTAGATGCAAGTTCACTTGATTGCGGGTCGGGCAGATTGTGACGATAAAGGGAAAAAACTCGTAGTCAAAACCAAATAATTTTTTTATTCTTAGAAATGGAAAAAAAAAGTATTTATTCTTTACACCTATCATATAAATTTATGATGCACTTGAAAATTTGAAACACACATGGGTGTGTTATTGCAACCTAGATATATAGTGCTGCTCACCTTCTTTATGTATGTTCTGGCATATGAAGCACCTTGCTTGAAAAAAAACTTTTTATAACAAGAGGATTATCTCTTCCTTATCACTCTCCTTTGACCCACGACTTATTTCGTTTTATGGACTTCTTTATTTGATACGAGAGGGTTGTTTCTTGGTGCTTCAGCAGGAGAACTAACAGTTTTACTCAGTATATTTGTTGATAGAGGGTCGTTTCTGAATAAAAATGTTCAATACTACAGGTTGATTTTCTGTCTGCTCCAATTCATTCACTTCTCGTAATTCTTTTTCCGTTAGGGGTCTTCTACGATTCATTTTTCACTAACTCGGCCAACTGGCAAGTAACGTCTAATTACTTCAGTTTTTGAGGTCACTATATCAGTTCCTGTTCACTTTACTATTTTTTAATGTCTTATTATGTCTAATTTATACTGCTAGTTGATATTTGTTTCAGGGAATTTTTACCACAACTTTAGCATAAACTGAAAAAAACGTAATAATAACACGTGTCCAATGGTGGACACGCGGTCCCACATACCGTTGAGAGCGCGGCGCTCAACGTATTATAGTGTGTTTTTTATTTATTGACTTATTTTTCTCATCCAAAGGTACCCAATGGTGAAGTCCTGGTCAGACATAAGGACTATCTGACGAATGTATTGTCTTGTCATCGGTCCTTATACATTTACAAATTTTAAAAATAATCATACGTCTTAGAGTCGGTAAAAATTACGTTAAACGATTCCGTCACATATAGGTCAGCTAATAAAAGCTTGTTTAATTTATCCTGGTTAATAAGATGTTGCTAACTCAGTTTCCCAGCCCAGAAACTACATTTTTTTTTTGCACTTTGCTCAGATTTCGACCATTTTGACCATGCAGGAGTAGTATTTCGACCATGACTTTCAGTACTTTTTTCAAAAAAATAGAATTTGAAATTCCTTTTGTCTCTGTAGACTTAATATTTTCCTAGATACGGTTTTTCAAAATTTGGTGTTTTTTCAAATTTGCTAATTTTCACCATAAATTGTTCGCCTGCTCTCGGACCAAAATAATTATAATAGTTTAAGATACTTGTTATTTCACCCTGAATGAATATGATTCATGGATCGCGAGAAATATTTTTCCTTCGTTTCTACCTAGAAATACACAATTCTATACGAGTATTAGATCTCTAACATTTTATTTCGTTTTAAGGTTAGTTAAAATCCTATTATTAAATAATTTTCCTTCTCCAAATTTTGCGATAAATTGAATTCGTGTTACGAACATATTACTTAATTCGAAAGTAGGTACGAAACCAATATATAGATTTTCAAATTGTTTGGATAAAGTGAGAGATAATTTTTTTTTAGTCTTTATCTTTATATACTTTCCTCGAAACTCAATACAGATAAATATTATCGTCTCGAAGTATTCGAATGATGAAATTTTCATAGTTCGATAAGTGAAATGGGTAGAAATTACCTCAATGGAATAAGATATAGAATTTTTTCGACGTAGTAAGTGCTAAATTATTCAAATTTTCTAGTACTCAAACATAATGAAATTATGCTCATCTGAATATCAAAAACGCGTCAGAACTACGTCACTATTGTCGTATTGTTCTTTTCTACATCAAAAATTCTTTACCCCCGAGTCAATTTGGAGGAACTTCCTCCAATAACGACTCAAACTTCTAAGGTCTCCTCTCTAACATCAACTCTGTCTCCAACTCAACTGGGGGAGCTATGGAGGTGAACAAAAGAATATATATATATATATATATATATATATATATATAGATATATATATATTTATATATATATATATATAAATATATAAATATTAATATATATATATATATATAAAGCCGCCGTCGAGGAAAACAGTCGATTCCTCCAAAAAAAACTCCCTTCACGTCAACTCAGTAATTGGATTGAGTTTTCAGTCCTCAATTTAAAGAGACGCTGTCGAAGAGAGTAATACTTTAAAAACATGAAATATCTACATTAAAATGACAACGGTTAAGAAAAAGAGTTGAAACTAAATTTTAATATATATATATATATATATATATATATATATATATATATATATATATATATATATATATATATATATATATATATATATATATATATATAGATAAATAATTCAATTCACGTCCAAGTTTCAACCCTCTAACTCAATCTGCAGAAGGTGTGCAAAAACTCAAAAACCACGAAAATTCAAGAAATCTCTACATATAAATTGTGGCGGTTACAGAAAAAAAGTTCATACTGTTGAAAAACACCTATTCAACCTGATCTACGTAAAGATTTTCAACCCTCTAAACCGACCTAGGTAGGTTTGAGGGGTCAAAAATCATTCCAGAACCTTTTTTTATCAGTTCTGAAAGGCCATAATTTTTGATATATTCTTCTTAATTAATTAACATTGATAGTTTTGTTCTGCCCCAAGAAAAATACCAGACCAAATTTCAGCTCATTTGTTCTGATAGAGATGCCAAAATGTACAAAAAAAAAAAATATATATATATATATATATATATATATATATATATATATATATGTTTATTTATATCTTTTTTTCTTTGAAACAATCTTCTACTAGACTAGCTTATCAGAACATTCAGTATTTTTTCATTCATTTTCAAACAGCGGTGATATATGCAAGAATATGATCACTCTACATTAATAATAATAAAATGAGATTCCATTTGAAATATAAATATTGTCCTTTTATTATGCGCATATACATATGCAAAATATCTGACCAATTTAATAGAGTCGTTCTGCTAAAACTTCAAATATATTCAGTTGATGGATAACTGCGAATAGGAATAATTAAAAAAATATGAATATTCGAAAATTTTAATTCCATCTATATTTCACCATAATATAATTGATATTGACCTTGACTCTTTCGGAGATGATATTTGGAAGGCCTAATAAAATTTTCTCGAACCATGAATCTTCCACGGATTCAACAGTTCTAGCATACGAAGAACAAAAAAAAATCGAAACGCCTCGCTTGCAGGTGGACGAACTCGACTACTCATCAAGAAGTTGTCCTTCCTAGTGGTGATTATCAGCGCCAGGTGGACACGGTCGATTATAATAAAATTAACATTGGAGGTGAGAACATAACAACAACGCTAACAATATTCTCGAAATTGACGACGAAGGTTATTTTAACATACTTATTGATCAAAAATATCTTTCAAATCTGCATGATAATGGTCGATTAACAAATGTAAAAACAAGTACGAATTTATTCATCCGGACTTCGGAGATGTCAAAGTCGCCTTGTTTTTGAAATTTTTATCAAAAGTGGTCTTTTATTGAAATAAATTATATGTTTAGTGCACGTAAGTTGGCGCACGCGAGGTCATTTGGGGTTAACGGGGTACTCCTTCAATATAATTAACTTCATGAAGAATCTTCGAATTGCACTTTTAGCTTTAACGATAAGTTCTTCGGTTTCAATAAAACCACAAAAATCCATAATCTGTCCTGTGTGGTGCTTATGCACAGTGATGTTAAATACACTGTTCGATAAGGTCTTGGGAATACCTCTATCATCATGTGTACATTAGTGGTCTGGCCCTTCCCTGAGACAAGAGAGGCCGCTCAATTTTTCTGTGTCACATGTTTTTTTCTTGTCTTGGACGAAATGCGCCAGGATAATGACACGTATATTAAGTTGGCGTACCAAAAATGACGGCCGGTAAAACACATTTTTAGAGGGTCTGTAATGCGTTTGTTGCGAAAAAATTTCGTTTGTTGCTCCAAAAATAAGCGAGAAAAAAACGAAGGGCTAACTTAATTTATTAAGTAAGCAGACCAGGAGATTTCCCGAAAATGGTCGGTGCTGAAGGAGCGGTGTAGCGGCACATGCAGTAGGCACACGCAGTAAACGCTTTAATGCAGTTATTAATTATAGTTACAGTTCCAATGGGAACTTTGTCGTGGTTGCGGGAACTTTGTGGTTGTTTTGTAGTTATCGCTACTATATATCTTTAAATATCTACAACAAATATTATACTTAATAGTAATAATGACTTCAAAGTGATGAAAGTGTTGTGGCCGCTATTTGAAGTGGCAAATCCACGTAAATATTACTGTGAAGTAATTTCTGTAAAATGCGCCATATTTACTAACAAAATTTAGGACGCTATTACATTTATTCCAATTTCCTTATAGTAGAACAATTATGGAAACGTCAATAAATCAGAAAAAAAATATAAATTGAAGCGAAAGTGAACTCATATAATTAGTAGAAAAGTGAAAAAATATATATTTTACCAATTTTATGTGTTTTTATCATTGCCTTCTTGAAAAAGAGTTTCGATAAATGTATTTCAAAAGGGCGTATTGTTTTTATGAATCTATCACAGAATTTTTTAAATCGTTTTGAATTTCTTTGTTACTCGGAGCTCGTAAATCAGCAAAGTTTTGTGTACCCATACAAGTGATAATTTCTACTTAACCATGAAAATATTATTTCCATTTAGTTGAGGAGGCTGAATAATGACGGAAGATGCTATTTAAACTTAATCTGAATATGCAAGACAAAGAAAAGGCGCCAAAGTAAAATAGGCTGGATGAAATAATGTAAAGTAGCGGTGACTATGCCGCTACGTTTCCGCCAAGTAGTTGTTACGTGAAAGCGACGTAGCTGTATAAGTTCTGGAGTAGTATGTTTTAATTAACTATTACCTTCAAAGTATTCCCCATTTTGGTCGTAGGCACGTAATGGGATAGTAGCAATAACGTTCCCGTCACTAGTAACTTTATAGTTGCCAACAATAGTCGCCGGGTCGTACCAACTACTAAAAATGCTGCTTGGGTCTGCTAAATGCCATGGAAAATTATATCTTCAAACATTATTTCAGTTTTCTGTCAAATATCCTGAAAATAATAAATAAAATGAATATACTCTTCCAGAGTGAGTCACCTCAAGAAAAAATTACTCCATTGCAGTGGTATGGCGGCCATTGGGAACTGTCGGAAAAGTATGGCAAGGTGATTTTCGTGAATGGCTACTCGACGATGATTAGCTATGCAAAAA
>JARQZK010001897.1:0-15015 GCA_030704885.1 Cynegetis impunctata | reverse complement strand
AATACTTCCTAGCTTAAATTTTGTTTATCTCAAAGTAGGGGTTGTGATTTGGTATTTTCGCAAAGGCTTAGGGGCGTTGAATGGGTCAACAATGAACAAAATTCCCTTAGTATAAAATTTGAAGTATTTTTGTATAGAGTAAGAACTTTTCAAAAATGTATTCACACGAGTTTTGCAAGTCATTGTTACGTTTTTGACGTTTTTACTTATAAATACTAGTAGTTATAAAGTAGTCGAAATTGGACAAAAGTTCATGAAATTTTTAAGTTTGAATATTATCGAGGTTCTTCTATAAATGAGTAGATATACCTGTATGATCTTGGCATATATACGCGATTGCTTGAGGTACTATCCACTGTCGTTTTTTTATGGAAATTTCGTTGGTACTCGAATTTCGCTATGGCTATGACTCAGTTATTATTGGGTAAAATCGGCGGTCTACGGCCGCCAGCTAATACTGCATCATTGAATTCAAAATCTAGAATCAGTTAGACGTTTACTATCAAATGTTGTTCTGTTTCATCAGCTGCGATCGCGTACAAATGATAATAGATAATTTAATGTATTTGCAACAGATATTCTATAAATTTTAGATTTCTGCACTCCTTTCCTATATAATCTTCAACATTTTCAAAATTCACACTCCTTTGGCGTAAAATATCCTCAAAATGAGATACAAAGTGTTCTCTTCGCATTTTAATTTATAGATATTTGTTACTGAAGCGTATTTATCACGTAAATACAACATTAAACAGGATTTTCAATTTATTTTTATTTTTTTTTAAAGCCAAAATGTTATTTTTATCACTCGATGGATACGTTCTACGTGTGCCTAAAATAATCAGTTCGAAGCCTATTCAAATAATTCAAAATGCCTCAAGTATTCGTTATATTTCTGTTACAAAATCGGTAGTATCAAATTATAATGATCTGAGCACTGATTGAACTTTTACATAACCTCAATATCGCTTATTTCCCATTCGTTTGGAACGAGTGCGAGTCGCCTCGTCCCATCTTCGTTTGTTGAAACAATTAGCCATGTTCCGATCTAGATATCCTTAAACGAAAAACCAAGCAGGCGATGTATCTTGAAAACATCAACGCTCAGATGCTATGACGAAGACGTGTAATGAATGACTCATCCTTAATATTTGAGGTGGTCTAGTAATTATTTAATCGTATGACGTCGCGAGTTGCACGCGATGTTCTTCTAGTGGAACCGATGGGCCAACAGCTGTCACGTGACTAAGAAAATTTTCAAGTTACTGCGAACGAGGTGAAAATTGGGGTTGGTTATTATTACCAATGTATGTATGGGGTGATTGTCCTTTGATTGACGTATTTGGAAACGAATTAGATTTCCCTGAAATAGATTTTCCAAGCACATAATTTTCCTGTTAGTCAATACAGTAATGAAACTTTGACGCACAAGATCTCAATTGATTATGTAAATGTCCTTTATTTGGTTGAAAAATCTCATTTTATTTTTCCTGAAGAATGTCCCAATGTTTGAACCGAATCGTAGACTTTAATAAAGAAGAGTTCACTAATTTTTGAGCCTTTTGAGATATTTCACCCAATAACTACATTCACAAATTATGGAATGCAGGGACTTAGGTTTTCAAGAATACTGTTTAATAAATCATTTTAGCTTTAGTTTCCTCAAATATCTTGAGGAAGTTACTTTTCAATGAAGTCGGTTTCAAACTCGAATGGCCTCTTTAAGAGAGAATGTCAAAAATTTCGACATCCGTAGACACGTGCAACAGTCTGTTTCGGACTAATTAGCCGAGCTTATCAGTATGTGGCACGGATGTCGAGTTTTTTAATATTCTTTCCTGAAGGATGAATTGAAATTTCATGTCGTTAAGTCTCACGATACTAGCTCCGTTGAGCTTATGGGGTTCATGTAATTCTTCACAACTTAACACCATCATTCTCAAATTGCAGAAGAGGGCAATTCGTTACATGTTTGTACTGAAAAAAGGGCTCATTCCAAACCTTACTTCAAGAAAAATGTAAGTTTGACGCTTTCTTTTTTATATTTGCTTGAATCTGTGTGCTTGATTCATAAGTATTTTTATACTATTTATTTTTTTTTTTAATTCAATACAAAAATGGCCTCGACAATTAATCATTAGCCAACAAAAATATTAAGAAAGTGAGAACAAATAACTCAGGGGAATATACGGGACCACAGTACGCCAAGGGACTCATCGAGGCGATTTTTTTTCTTCATACACATACTAGAGGTGAGTCACGGAAAGGAAAGGTTTACAGTAGGGTCAAAACATAGGGATAATAACGAAGTATCAAATTTTGAGACCGATAGAAATAAAATGATCGTATAAAAGTTTATAAATTTCAAAGCTATCAAGCGAAAGTAAAAACGCTAAATTGAAAGGTTGATTATGATTAATCGTATTTTGAATGTTTAGCGAAAGTGTATTACATTCATGTCTGAAGTTACTACAGAAGAATAATAGATGATCAATATTTCCTTGTTCGCCACATTCACACAAAGGATCCTCTCTAAGACCAAGTTTAAAAAGATATAGAGGACAAAGAAAGTGTCCACTTCTAAGTCGACTCAATATTCTTATGAATATTCTGCCATACTGAATGTCTCTGAACCAAACCCTTCTCAATGGAGTCGACTGAATTGATTTATAAAATTTACCCCTATGATCAAGTTGAAAATCAGAAGTCCACTTATTGTTTATAGTATTCTTGATATGGTGAAACAAATCTGTATATACACACTTCATGGAACTAATATTGTCATCATTTGAAGCAGATTTAGCTGCCTTATCTACAAGTTCATTTCCGGAGACGCCTTGATGCGATTTTACCCACATAAATTTCACGGTAAAATCATTCTGGAGCAATTGGAACAACGAAGAAAATATTTTTTTATGAATAAAAGAGAATGTACTATCATGTCTAGTATTTTTTATAGACAAGAGCGCGCTCTGATAATCTGAAATAATTAAAAATTTACGAGTTGTTTTGTTCATGAAATTCTCTTCTATATACTCTAATGCTAGGGATATTGATAGACATTATTTCTCTATAGAGGACTACTATTATGAGCATTGATTAATCGATATGACCAAATTGAATAACACACGCATCTGCTTCGATTGAGGATTCGACACTCTCTGTTCTATTGTAAAGGTTTTATATATTTTGTATGGAAATGTGGTGTGATTTTTATTCCTAGGTAACACATTATTTAGTTTGTATATTTTTTGATTGATGTGTGTTTATTTTTATGTTTTACATTGTTTATTTCCAAAATTTTTCGCTTTTTCAATAAAGTGTATCAATCAATCAAAATACGTTTATTCAAGATTTCTGGGGGGGATGGTGTACATTTTTGTTATCTAGCTAAATCATTTATTTTGGGAAGTTGTATTGTTTTGCAACCTTCTTCAACCCTGGCTTTACTTAATTAATTCTCTAACATTTACAATATTAATAAAAAAACTAATTTTCCTATCTTTGGGAGGAATGCGGCTGCGGCCGACTTTTTTGCTAATTAGGTGCCATTCGGATAAAGTGTATAATTTTGAGACAATAAAGCATAATTTGATTTTATTTGATTTGAAGGGTTGATTCTAATACGCGTGTATGAAAAAGATAATGAAACTTTGCGCGCGTGTGTGTGTGTTTGATATAAGTAAGAAGTTGATGAGATATCAACAATAAAGACAATATACTTGGTGCGAATTTTAATAAGATTCAACTGACATTGGAAGTTTAATACTGAAGGACGTGAGAACGTTTCTCCAACGGAAGATTTAGTCACTTTGGTTTTGGTAACGTTTGAATTTGGAGGTCAAAATTCACAATAATAAACTAATTTTCATACCTATACATTCTACTATTATTATAATTATATTCAATTTCGAAGTTTCAAATGAGATAATATAATCTCATTATTGTCATCTTATCAACGTTCAATCTTCACCCAGATATAAGAACTTGATTAGCTATAACTTTTTTTTGCGAATGGAACGGTAATTTCCGTATATCAAAATAAAACAGAACCTGTCCAATGATGAACAGACCTGTAGGAAACAAAACACTTCCATTAGCTTTTAGATGGATCACAGTATGTCCGTTATCTATCAAATTATCTATCCGCGAATTCTCCCTCAAGGCGAAAACTCTCGTTAGTTTTGAGCGAATGCCTTTCGCAATCTAATTAAGTTGGATGACTTCTGTGAATTTGTTTGCCGTCAGCTGTTATTGTTGATGTTCGTTAGATCCTTTGTTTCTTTTACGACGTTGTAATAGTAAACTTTGGAAATTCTTGAAATTGTCCAGTACTTAGATGCCTCAATTAAACATTAAAAAAGTAAATTAATTAATAATCTTATGATAAGTATTCTTATTTACCTGACTCTTAGATAATCGAGGTCCAAACAATTTTTTATTGGTATTTAACACGAAAATTATAGACTATCGCATTGTGTCTAAAGTAAATAGTGAGGTACATGAGTGGTTTTTAAATCCATTATTTGGTGTTATAAAAAATCATTAATTGTGTTATAGTACTCTTTTGCGGTAAAAACTCTTTTATCTACTCTCCGCAGTTTTTTTATGTCAAGATTTTTTGTTGTTGTGGTGTTAGAGGATTTGCGCTCCTCCACAGCTCCAGCAGATTGAGTTCCAAGGTTAAAATTTGGTACATGGATTGAGTTCATGTTTTGGAAATGCCTTTTGGTGGTTTCAACTCATTTGCTTAACCGCCATCATGTAACATACAAACTTCATGTGTTTTCGTAGGTTTTACGGTTTCGCACACCTCCATAATTCTTCCAAATGAGATAGAGGGTAGATGATTTTTACGAGAAAAAACAATAACGTCTAATACTTGATGGAATATTGTTCGAAATTATCAATCAAATGAAGTAATACTTACACTTGGTTTGATTCCACTAACATGTGTGTCCAAATATTGAGTCACAAGATTTGTAAAAGGTTGAATAAATACAATATAAGAACTATAAGTACGAATAAAAGTAATTTGGGTTCCTTATTGGTAAGTAATAAAGACAAACAAACTGCCTGAGAAATCTGGTGTATATAATTTAAAATGTATTGATTCTGATGTTTCTTATATTGGACAAGTGGTAGAAACATCAGCACCAGATTGAAAGAACATATTTAAAAAATAAATCATTCAAAATAGAAACCTAACTAGAATTTCGAAGCACTGTATACGAAACTAACATTTTATAAATTTGGATAACCCTAAAATACTACATTCATTGAACGAAGAAAAGATAATGGAACTATTGGAGGTTTTGGAGGTTAAATCGGCAAGCTCAAGGAACTTATTTAACACTAACTTTTTTTAAGTTATAATAATATTTTTTTTATTATTAACAAATATAATGTAATATAAACTTAATCAGTAGGCTCAATTTTAGTAATAATTGGCTTGTGCGTGGTAACTGAAGTAGGAAACATATGTTTGGGATTCTATTTTATTTATATGTCTATATTATGTATTATTATTGTCTGTATAAAATCTCTACTTACCTAACTCCATCAGCAATATCCGGAACTTGTGCAGAAACACAGTCAGGATTCATTATTGTTATTATTTTTTATTATTTATTATGTACAAAAAACCTGTATACACTAAACAAAAATAATCGTCGCGACACCACACTGTTCAATGCGAAATAGAAAGACGAAACGAAAATAACTGGCTTGCTTTCTATGAGAGAGAGAGAGAGAGAGACAAACAGAGAAACACGCGCACGGCGCGCGCGCGCAAAAAGTGTCGTTACAACTTTTGGTCTCAATTTTTTCCGTCTAGCCCCCTTTCGCAACGCGCGATAAGGAACTTCGTTCCAAAAAAAATAGATAGATTACATTTTCAACTTTACATTATCATCAGCTTTTGATAATGGGTTAATATCCCAAAATATATGTCCACTAAATTGAACTAATTTTAGTGGAACCAAGCCAAGATATAATGTGAAAATATGACCTTAGTAGCGACGGAGCTCTGCTGTTCACAAGTTTTTAATTCTTCTCCAAAATTGTTTTAATTTTAATTTTATCTCGTATATTCAATCCATATTAGTAACGTTTTCACACTATACATTCGCTTATAATAATTTACCATCAGTGTGATTGCTACCGAGAAAACAAGCTTTCCATCGGACTGAACCTTCGAGGTGGCACTTATTTATATATTAACAAGCAGCTGGACATCATTTAATTACACCGTATATAACATTTTCTTCAGAGGGATTCAGCTAATAAATTATTTATCTTTGACCAAGAGTCTCACTTAATTCATTTGAAACGTCTAAGGAAGGTTCAGTTTTTATGGAGGCTTGTTCATGTCAGGCCATGTGGTTCTGATTAAAGCACTTCACAGTTATTAAGCAGGTGAATTAACATTGCATCAGGAAAATTGATGCTGGGTTGTCGACAATGAAGCACAGATAAATCGTGCTTTGAAGAATGATGAGCTGGATAGTTTGTGTTCTGATGGATCTTTCTATAAATTTCATTATTTGATCCACAAGGAGAGATTTTCCAAGAAGAATTTACTGATGTTAATCATGGTTTTTATTTGGTGTGTTAAAATGTTGAAAACTTTATGTATGTTGAAACCAGATTCAATTTTGCGTCTAGTGTTTTCTTTGGAATTACAGTCAGGATCAATCTTGCTTTAAAGATTTAGGAAATTTATTTTGGTTTATCATTATTTGCCTTTTATTTTTCATTTATATCTTGCATATTTCTTCATCTTTCACACGAAAGATTTACAGTCTCTGATGTTTTATATCACCTGTTAACGGTTTTCTTGAGTGTTTCTTTTTCACAAGATGTTATTTAGTTTTACTCGTCTCGGTGTATGTTTGTAATCAAATTTTGCAAGATAAATTCGACCCACTTCTTGGTTTTCGATTGAACTGAATTTTTGAAAGCATGTATAAATGACTAGATAGAAGGCGAAAAACAAATAAACGATTTTAACAAGTTTTTTTTATTAACAATTAATGAAGCATTATTCAAAAAAGTTTTGTTCTAAATTTATTCACATTGTAGTGTACCTTAAATGTAGCATTATACGTACGTTGTCCATATTACTCACGAATTTATAAATATATATATATATATATATACATATATATATATATATATATATATATATATATATATATATATATATATATATATATATATATATATATATATATATATATATATATATATATATATATATATATATATATATATATATATATATATATATATATATATATATATATATATATATATATATATATATATATATATATATATATATATATATATATATATATATATATATATATTAACAACATATCAACAAACTTTCTTCACAACTGTAGGAATTTCGTCACCAAGTTGATATTCAAATTTCAGCATAATTGTTGTTTGTAATTCGATAATGAAATCAAATATGCAGGGTCTGGCAAAAGACAGTTAACCGATGGGTGTGGCTAAATTCAGTTAACCCAGACAAATGTCTGGGTCATATTTCCATCTCAGTCCATTTTTGCATCCCATCAATGTTTGTTTTCATTAATATACAAATATGTTAACTGACTTTTGCCGGACCCTGTATGAGTAAATAATGAAAAATTATCAATTGAGATCAATATGTGTGCTATGTTATTTTATATTTGTGAATTTTTAGTATTTTCAATATTGTTTCTTTTCTTGAAATTTCCAATCAGTTCTTGGTTTTAAAGTTAAAAAGTAATATTGTTTGTAGATCATAGTTATTTAAAGTTAAAAATTTGAATTTCGGAAAAAATACTTCCTGGAGAGAAGTACTCTTAGTTGAAAACTTATTCGAAAAATATAAAAATATAATAATTATTGAATGGATTTTCAATTATCATTTTTTACTATTTATTAAATGCATTTATTTTGAGTGGACCGCTGAGTCGGAAATGGAAGAATGTCCTAATGTGATGATTGTAAGTTCTGAGAACAAATATATATATATTTCATCTAAATTTATTTCTTTGAATCTCTCTATATTCCCTTCCTACATAAAATCAACCAGTATGACTAAAATTATTATTTTTATTGCAGGTATGTTGAACAACTCTAGTATTTACCACTGAAGCAGTTCAGTTTGAAAGTCATAAGGTGAGTTAGGATATAATTTATATTTTCGAAATGAAGTTTATATACATTGTACATGTCCCATATAAGAGCCCCATTTTGCGTATGTTTATTCTCTAAAATAAGCGTAAATTCCAGTAGAGATTGACTGAATATTTTCATCACCAACTCAGGGAGAAGATTCACCCTCATCAGAAACTTCATAACTTATTTAGGTGTCACAGACAAGTACCATCATGCCATGCGACATATAGTAATTTAAACAATCCACATTTCCGTAGATACTGAAAAATTGGAGCGGATGTTGGTACATGCAGATCTAGAGGGCGAAACGATATACATGGTACGGGCATATGGTCATGGACCAAATGACTAAAAGTGTGCGCCGTTGTCAGACTTCATAAATGTCAGTAGATTTCGATCACTTCGACCATACATTTAAAATGATGGTCTTCTCTATCCAACTATTATTGGTACATATTTCAATACTCATATCACTAATATACCAGTAATATAATGTTTTCTATATCTTAGTTAGTAATAAATTTTGTGAATTAAACATTTTTTATGAATTCATCAACAATTGAAAGATATTTTCCAAAACAGATTTTTTTCTAGAAAAATAGCTGCAGAAGATAATCTGACCTCAATTTCCATTGAATTGAGCAAGAACTGCTATAAAGTTTTCGTTCACATAATCATTATAACATAGGTTTAATAATTTCAGAGAAATATTTCCAATATTCCTTTGCGCAATGTGTAGTGTTAATTTTTTTTACATATCTCAAAAAACGAACTTTGAAATTTACACTACGAGTTTCTCATCTTTTTGCTAAATCTTATGATTGTCTTGTTAAGATTATCTCTTCCTTTTAGTTCGATTATAAATTGGACAGTTCCCAGGCGCACAGAAAAATAACTTTATATGGCTTTTTGTATCGTCAGTCTGTGCACACTGATCTATTACTATTTCCATAGCTCAAACTAAATCTATAGAATACATACATTAATTAAATTATTCTGCTTAGGGGGCATTCATTACGTGAGAGAATTTTGCAGATTTTTCGAACCCTTTTCCCCCCTTGGTGATGTCGTCAGATTTGGCTCGACCACCTACCGCCTCCCTGAATCTCAAATGACATTTTTTTAAATGCGTATTTGTTAAACAAATGATTTAATATGTGCTCGATACCATTAGATTTATTCAAAGAAACAATTTTCATATAATTTTTTAAGACTAGTTAAGACAAGTATTTTAGATTTTGAATGACTTAGCATAGAATCACAATGAGATTCAACAATAAAATACTTCAATAGCAACTACTAGAATTGGCGAATTTAAAACATGTTTCACTCAATTTAAATTCTTGATATTTTCCGGGACCACCCCCTTTCTCACGTGAGATTGAGTGAGATTTCGCTCGACCCATCCCCCTTAAATACTTCAAGTTATTAATAGATGCCCCCTTATTCCAAAACTACAAAAAACAAGTATACTTAGCTTGTCCAAAATTATATATATATATATATATATATATATATATATATATATATATATATATATATATATATGTATGTATATATATATATATATTTATTAGTTTTTTTTTTTTCTATATATATATATTTATATATATATATATATATATATATATATATATATATATATATATATATATATATTCCACTCTCTCTTCATACCCGCCCGAGCCGTGTGAGATCGTATATATATATATATATATATATATATATATATATATATATATATATATATATATATATATATATATATATATATATATATATATATATATATATATATGTTCTAGTCAGTTTTCATAAATAACAACAAGATATACAATTAAGGAATTTACTACTTTCTTATCATTTACAAAAACTTATCTGATCATTTATTTAATCTTCTATCGACGTTTTGTCAATTATAATCTAGGTGGATTGCACTCTATTGATTGCCTAGTCCCCAAGCTTGGAAGTTTTCGTCCCTGGATGTTTTGTGGTTCTAGTTGAGGTTATCTTGTAGCTTCAGTTAACTTTTCTTTGTGGTTCTAGCCAACGTGGTTTTTTAGCTCCAGCCAAGGTGACGTCTATCAGACGCCACAGATACTTAATAATTTTAATATACTGAATATTCGTTCAATAGATATTGAATATAATTTAACACTTAACGATTTTACTTCTTCAACAGTTATCTGCCAAGAGAGGAAGATGTTTCACGTGCAAATTCGAGGCTATCTCGATATTCTCGTCGTACGCAAGTCTTTCCCAACTGGGCGAGTCTATTATTCATAGGTGAAACAAAAGTAAGGTAGTATTTGATAGCGTGAATCACGGTATTTCAATGTAGAATTCAGTGGCGGCGGTTAAGCGGAGAATTTACACGTTGCAATATATATATATATATATATATATATATATATATATATATATATATATATATATATATATATATATATATATATATATATATATATATATATATATATAGCTCCCTTGGAAAGTTGTTCGATAATTTTTTCAATTTTTCATGATTTGATTAAGTATACTTAACACTTGTCCAAAATCATATACAATTCGTCTCAATTCAAAAGTAACTGCGGAAAATAATATACACATCTAAAAAACTGCACACTTATGCTAAGATATACAGATAAAAACCTGAAATTTTTGCTTTTATAATAAAAATTCCATGAACGGAATTTACGATTTATTTCAACATGAATCTCTGCATCATCAAATGGCAACACTGTCCGCTCGCGGTCTAGTGTTGCTTGCATCCTGTTTCTGACCCGTATCGGCCTCATCTTCAGTGGCCAAGAAGCTAACGGACTCTAACATCTCTGGTTTTGCCTTAAACGAACGCAAAAAACGTCAGGAACGCGGATGGTGTCGCCTTATACTCTTTTCGTTCTTCTTATATTTGCAATATGTTTGGATTGCTGGAAATAAAACTTGTTATATTAATGCCAAAACACAATAAAAAATACCAGAGGTGTCATGGGACGTCTATCGTGCTTTTACTCTATATATTTTGATAGAACATCAGGCACAATGAAAAAAATTGAGAGTAATTGAAATAGATTAACGAAGGAATGGTAATTAAATTGATTATTTCTTTTAAGAGATGATGTTGAAATCTCTTGAACAAATATTAAAATTGGTGAAAAATTTGTGATCTTCAATTATTCACTTCGATACCTGAGTATCATATTACGAATATATAGTTGATTATTTAAAAAAAAAATAAAATAAATTCTCCAGTTCAAAATGATACGTTATCTGTAATAATACACGGATAATAATATAATATCTTTATGTTTATATATAGAGTATGTTACTAAAACACTGGTACTTTCCCGACTTCATCATCGCTATCCTCAACTTCTACTGAGTCAATTTCACAATTAATTATTTATTAATAATACAATAATACTCTTAAGCTACAGTTCCACCGGAGGAATATTTTGTTGCTGAATGTTTCTCCTTGTTGCCAAAAGTAGAAACTTATGGCAACATACGTGAGCTTCTTGTTTCCACAGAAGCAACTAAAATTGTCAATAATTGGAACGCCCAGCAACCCTGTCGAACACAATTTTTGGTGCCATAAGGAATTTGTTTCAAAAACTTCATTCGTTATACATTTTTATTGTCATCTATATAAATATTCATTATTCATATATGTTCGTATGAATTAGAGGTAACAACATCAAAAGACCTAATCAATAACTTTCAGTAAACTCAATGAATAAAATTCAATGGAACCATTCAAAAAAACCTCTTCTTTTTTTTATCAACAAAAGGACTAAAGCAGACGGAACAAATATATACATTTATTTAAAATATCCTCCATAAATAAATAGCATTTATTCAGCCGTAAACCTTTTAGGATGACTCTTTTCACCTGAGGCACCTCACTATGCGAACTGATGAAGATAGCAGATCTTGTGAGAATCAACTATGAAACTAGATATAAGATGTTAGTCTTAAATTGGGATCAGATTCAGTTGTCCGTTTCTTTCCTTCAAGATTCCCGAACGTTGTAACATATAAATCATATATAATTAATGTCATTCTGAATTAAAAGCGCGCAGACCTTTATAAGAACATCTGAAGGAAATGGCTGGTTACGAATATTTTTTAGGGTGCCATCTTCAAAAGGCAGGATATGGATGCCAACTCAGTTGAGAAGGGGTTCACTTAAGTCGAAATCACCTTGAACGGATGTTATAATTCAAGTTTTTCGAGATGGGGTTTGTAGTAATTATTAGAAAAATATAGGGGGGTATATTTCTGAATATCTTTTTAATTTGGTTACTTCATTCATATATTTGTGATTTATAAAATTAGGAATTTCATCAACATATTTCAGATGAACTGGTTTTGATGACCAGAAGAATATTTTCATAGATAATGATTCCAGAAATAAAAATATATGAAAAAAGTATATATATATATATATATATATATATATATATATATATATATATATATATATATATATATATATATATATATATATATATATATATATATATATATATATATATATATATATATATATATATATATATATATATATATATATATATTGTAATGTTAATTTCCCTAATGAAACAATAAAATTGAATTTTGGATATTTTACAAAAATTAAATGCTCCGACTAGTTCAAATGTTTGGGAAATTTGGTTACACTTTACCTGATTTATTCACATGAGACAATGAAACGAATTAACTTTACTAAAATCTCTATTAAAGTTATTGGTAAAATTTGGTTCAAAGATTACAAAACGAAATATAATTAAATTGAATGAAGTTAATGAATAAACTTAATTTTATTGAGCTCTTGTCAGTATACTGATCTGTTTTCCAACGGTCTTCAATCCAGACTCCTACGGTTTTGGGAGACAGTTCCTGGGGTTTTATAATGTTCCTGGAGTTTTTGAAAGTTCCTGGAGTTCTTGAAAGTTCCTGGAGTTTTTGAAATTCAGACTCCTGACGTTTTTGGAAACTCAGACTCCTGACGTTTTTGGAAACTCCTGACGTTTTGCGCTTCCTAGCGCAAGGATATTTAACAAAAATTTATCAACTCGGAATAACTATAAGGTGAGAATTTATTTGCCTTTGCAATAGAATTCTTATGTGTTATTCACTCGAATTACCAAGTCGAAAAAAGAAAGATGGTTTAGTTAGCGTTGTCCGGCTTTGACAATTTATCCCTCCTACTATTTGAAGTGACGCTAGAAATCATAGAATCTTCTTTACTGACTGATCTCTGCTCGAATTTGGTTTTGCCAGTGGACTGTATTTCATAACGTTACAATATATATATATATATATATATATATATATATATATATATATATATATATATATATATATATATATATATATATATATATATATATAATATATATATATATATATATATATATATATATATATATATATATATATATATATATATATATAAATAAACCATTTAATAGAAGAAACTCGTGATTTCAACCATAATTTTGAAGTATTACATACAGAAAATCAAATTTATTGGAATCTATAGAAATTTTAAAACATAAATCTTCAGATCTTTCACTCAATGAGCAAACGCACTTAATAGTTCACCTTTATTAAACCTGGTTAGTATTTGAAACCTCATAATAGTTAACCACTCCAAAGAATTTAATACCCGTAATACCGTTCTGAGAATCACAAATACAACCCCTTGTTGTTAGAACATCCATTGTAGAACGTTGCAGATAGTTTATAACCACTGTAATATATTTTGAGAATTATTGTTAACTTGATGAACAAAAACAAAACTTAAATTTACTACGTTTATTATCACAAAAATATAACACTGCGATTGCAATTTCGATCACTAGACCATCATCGGGCAGATTGAGTTAAGACTGAATACATAATTATAGATTTTCGCTTACGGGTGAGTGGCGGATTTAACAGGTGGGCAAAAGCGCGCTTGCCCACTGGGCCCCCCCGACGAAAAGCTTTCAGGGCCCCTCTTGCTGAAAGTTAGACCTTCGATTTCTTTTTTTTTCTTTTCCTAGGGGGGGGCTGAAGGAATTTTGTCCACTGGGCCTTTTTCCTTAAATCCGCCACTGCCCGGGGTGGGAAAGAATTATTGCAGGTATCTAAATATACAAGAGGAATGTCAAGAAGGGCTAATCGAAGTGGATTTTCCAAATTGGTACAATAAAATGTTCTTAGAAAAATCATTATTGTTTGAATACATTAAATATAGGAGAATATATCAAGTCAATATGGTCATTCAGCAAGGTATCTTTTGCATTATGATTGAGTTTAAAAATTTCCACTGATTCTAAGTAAGTTAGTTTGGTTCCTTTCGGTAATTTGTGCATAATTTGAAAGTTATCTATTTGTGGAAATGGGTGGTGGTTTTCACGGCAATGCTTTGAAAACGTTGAATCCGTTTTATTTTTCAAAAAAGATTGTTGGTGTTCTTTAAATCTTGTCTTGAACGATCGACCAGTCTGACCTATATACACTCCTTTACATACAGGACAAATCAACTTATAAACTCCTGAACTTTCAAACTTTGGCATTGAACAAAAAGTTGTTAACTTAATTTGATGAAGACACTGGTTGTCGAAATAATTGTCATTTTATGTGAATATAGTATAAAGTTTTAATAATCTTGTTCTTATTTCTTAATATGAATTTTCATCAAGTAGAGGTTACTTCAATTCAAAAAGTCTTAATTTTCCTCAATTAAATCATCTCCAAATGATCCGCATAGTACAAGAACAAACGACTTTGATTAGCAGGTTTTTATAGAAACGAATGAAACCTTGTATTGAGTATATAAAA
>JARQZK010001896.1:0-15073 GCA_030704885.1 Cynegetis impunctata | reverse complement strand
ACTGCTTTTTTCGGAATAATCATGCAAGTAAAAAAAAAAGATCGTAAATATTTTTATTTCTATGAACGAGATTATTTAAAAGTAATTTCGAGAGATCGACATGTTTGACTGATGTACAATTTTCACGTACTTGCCAAGTTATCTCATGGATTCCTAATTTTCCTTATTTTATCTGTAAAACGAACAAAACAATTTGTTTACTTAAATTTTTGTTGATTAGTACCGAGAAAATTATTATTGGAACATTGTTGTATAAATTATTGTTTGTGAATTTATACGAATGCCTAAAAGTATATCTGTAGCTCTGTGTTTGTGATGAACATGTTGGTGGAAAACATTGAACGTAATTACTATTTCTCAGAAAATCTCAGAAGTTTATTGGATTTTCCGTTTCTCTTTCAACATGATAATAACATCTTCTATGATGAGTTTCAGAAGAGATCACATAGTCCAGGGGTGGCCAACTTTTGCTTATGTAAGATCTACTTTTTATCACAAAATGTGACGCAATCGACTTGTCATAATTGCAGTCTAACAATGGGTAGAGGTGTGAAATACATAATTCGTTTACACTCTGTGTTGTAGTATGAGATATAAACTCATAAAAATGAGTACATTCCATATAGGCGAAATTTGAAATAAAACTAATTTTTTTTTTTCAAGATTTCTCTCTCTCGATTTTAATTGGATGACATATATAAGCTTTTCAGTTATAGGCCAAGCTACAGAGATTTAGAGTGAGCATTTTGTGCAAAAAGTGTTAGAAGAAAACCAGCTCCGCCATTGTTTGTCAAATAGTTCCACATGATATAGTGATATGTTTTTCACTCGACTTTATTATTTATATCTTTGTTATTAACAATTTTATGCAAACAATCGCGTTTTTTTTAGTTTTAGCTTATAAAATTGAAACTATCAGAGTAATCGTGATGGTGTCAATGAGATTTATTGTAGAAAATGAAAAAGATGAAAAAAATGAGAGGTCGGACGACTCAATCAGACCCTCAGTCTAAGGGAAAATTGGAAAAAACCGGCCAAAATGCCAGTTTTTTTCAAAAGTTCATAACTCGGTTATTTTTTTTTTGAGTTGTAGCGTAGATGTTCTTCGGCATTAGCTATTGATATGAAACTTCATTTGTGGGAAGATCAGAACTGTCCGATGCATAGTTTTTGATCTGTGGCCATTTGATTATGTTACTATGCAATTTTCCAGCAGACCTGAATGCGACAGGTATGGTCCGATGTCAATTTACTAAGAAGATTTTGAATGTAGAATTCTCATAGTTCCAAACGTTTCTCTTGGTTTTTTATAAATACGTTGAGAAATCTGTTAAAAGTAAAGCTAAACATGACGAAAAAACGGCCGAGCGCGAGTGAGAGTAGTTGAAGAGTGGGGGTTTACAATTATTATCTGACAACGTTTAGAAATTACTGTCACGTTCAAAATTGCCGACGCTTTCGAATGTCATAACTACTTCTCCTTGCCTGCTGCTCTACCCCCACTCTTCAACTACTCTTACGCGCTCGGCCGTTTTTTCGTCATGTTCAGCTTTATTTTTATCATATTTCTCAGAGTTTTTAATTAAACTCAAGATGATCGTTTATATCTATGAGAATTCTACTTTCAAAATCTTTTTAGTAAATTGAAATCAGACCGTACCTGTCGCATTCAGGTCTGCTGGAAAATTGCATAGTAAAATATTCAAATGGCCACAGATCAAAAACTATGCATCGGACAGTTCCTGGTCTTCGCACAATAAAGTTATATATTGATGAATATTACTAACCAGAGGATCTATGCTACAACTCAAAAAAATAACCGAGTTATGAAACTTTTGAAAAAACTGCATTTTGGACCGGTTTTTTCCAATTTTCCCTTAGACTAAGGTCTGATCGAGTCGTGCGACCTCTCATTTCTCTTCGTCTTTTCATTTTCTACAATAAGTCTATCGACATCATCACGATTACTATGATAGTTTCAATCAAAAAGCGATTTTTTTGCATAAAATTTGTTAATAACAAAGACATAATAATAAAGTCGAGTGAAAAACACATATCACTATATCATGTGGAACTATTTTACACACAATGGCGGAGCTGGCCTATTATAATATCACAAGATCATCGAAAATATTCGATTATACTTAGAATCACGAGATGTGTCGATGTGAAGAGGTCAGTATAACGATTATTTTCGTTTGCTCGATTTGGTATTCGCTACGATTATATAACGAATAAACAACACCACCAGAAGTATAACCAAAGCGTTGCATATTGAAAAATTAAACCAAACTTTATAATATATTTGGGGAAACACCCAAAACGATTGTACAACGTCATCAAGGGTATATTCACTTATCAATAACTTCATTTTCTGTTGCTTTTGATCCAGTGAAATGCCCATGTTTGAAATTTTTTGGCTAATGCTTTCATACTTAACTCTTTGTCTTAAGGATGATTTAAATTCCATAATTGCTTTATTTCTATTAAAATCTTGGTATATTAGCTAACAATCTTCTCTTTAAATGAATACATCACAATTCACAGGTCGATCGCGATCGACTTTTTCGCCACCCCTGACGTGGTCCATTGGCTTCCCAAGCAAATTTAATGACTAATATTGAATCATGAAACTGCCAAGTAAAAACAGTTTTTATGTGATCATCCAGTCTATACTAGTTGTGCCATTCTTACATAGTAATTGTTAATATACATAGTCATAGGATTGGTACTAATTTGATGAATTTTTATCTCTGATACAGGTTTCCTCAGTACTGAAGACGATGAGGCGCCTGGTAATTACGGACTGAAAGATCAAATTTTAGCTCTGCGTTGGGTGAAGGAAAATATAGCTGCATTCGGTGGAAATCCGAATAACGTGGTTATATTCGGTGAGAGTGCTGGGTCCGCTTCAGTTTCATTGCTTCTCCATGCAAAAACTGCGGAAGGTATGATGTCTCAATTTCAATTAATACTAATTAACTATAAATGATGATTTTTTGATAATTTTAAATTCAAAATTTCACTTAAAGCATTCTCGAATAGATTCTCACACTACCACAGACTATATAATGTTTATGTTACTTTGCGGCTTTGAATATAATACATTTAACATGAATATTCTCTTTGAAATCTTTTTATTCTTATTAGAACAATCGAATCGTTTTATCAACAACTATCGACTTCTGCCAACTCGCAAACATTATTTGAATAGTGTCATTTCTCATAACCATAGTAACTATGCAAATCACTTTTACACAATCCTCCACATAGCCCACTCTAGATAATTTGAAACTCACGGAACTGTAGGAAAAGTTCAAATTACTGAGAATTCAAAATGCAAAAGGTTCGAATAATCGATAAGAAGAATCAATCGATAGGAAAAAAATTAAATAAACGATAGTTTCAATCAAATTACACATACCTACAGATCTTTTGAACGAGATGACGCGACGTTTCATCAAATTTGAGAGCCATCCCTCAATTGCCGCAAATCCTCCTATCCCGAGAGACTGCGAAAAAGATTTGGCTTCTTCCTAAAGGCTCGTTTTCATGCGACATAATAATGTCATGACACTTGAAGTCATGACAATATGACAATATGACACTTTCAGTGGTTGTTTTCATGTATTTAATGTCACGATTTTTATAGTCAATTAAAAATGGCGTCGAGTGAAGTGATTGCTTCAGCTGCACTAGTGTTGAGTTTAATTATAAGTGAAGAAAATGCACAAAAAAAGAAAAGGCGATGGATCCAACGAAGAAATAAATTGGGTACATGTAACACCCTTATGACCGTAATACCCTTCAAAATGTTATCACTACGATGATCACCAATGTCTGAAGACAGACAAAGCACCGAAGGGAAAAAAAAGGAAACACACGTGTTCCATTCCTCCCTGAAGTATGTGTCAGGGAGGTGGGCAGCTTGAGTTTGGGATTAACTCCTTCAGCCAGATCAGAGGATACACTTGTATGTACAAGTGCATTAAGGATAGGTGAGACGGGATATTTATGGAACATAGGAAGTGTGGGTAGGGTTCACAGGATTAATACTGGTCCAGCATTCGCCTTAAAAGTTTGCAAGCAGTGAGTTACATTACCATGAGGAAACCTCTGAGAAAAACTCATGGCAGACTAGTCGGCCCCGGGGTTTGAACCCAAGACCTCCCAAATACTAGCCAGCGTACCTAACATACTCGACTAACTAGCTTGGTGCACCGAAAGAAGAGGATGAACACCCTTATACGAGAACTTGCTGTAGAAGATCCTCCTAGCTTTTTGAATTTCATGCGCATAGACGTGGAACTAATGTAAAATGTCCCAAAAATATCAACATGATTTTGATATCGCGACACTAATGCCACGGCATCAAATTGTGGCCGCGACATGTCGCTACTTTTAGTGTCAAGGCACTAAAGTCGCGACATTGTTGTCACATGAAAACGAGCTTTTAAACATGAATCCGCCGACGGAAATGTTTTGTCCTCTACAGTGCATTGCTTGATCCACCTAAGCAAGCACTTTTCAAAGCTAGAAAACTCGCCATGGTTTGCCATTTTTCTCCCTACACCTGATACATTCTTTTGAGCTTTTGAACGAGATGACGCGACATATTTTTTCAAAATTTGGGAGCCATTCCTCACTTGCCGCAAATTCTTCTTACGAGAGACTGAGAAAAATATTTGGCTTCTTCCTTCAACATGAATCCGCCAAAGAAAATGTTTTGTCATCTACACTGTTTGATCCACTTGAGCAAACACTCCTCAAGGCAGGGACACCTTGACATGCCTATTTTGTTCCTACACCTGATACAATATTTTTTTCACAAAATCGGAAAAATAAACTATTTAGAAACGTCTTTCTTCAGAATTGCACTTTCCACAGCTTCACTAACAAATTTCTTTTCATTAATCAATGGGCTCTCGTTCTTTCTAGTGCTCATGGCATTCATACTTTCAAGGAACAATTATTCTTAAATAAAATTCAACACGGCGTGAAAGCCTGTTTGTATGAATAAAACGAATATTGATGTAAAGAAACGATAGGTCTATGCAGACACAAATCAACTAGTGAACCACTGCATTGTGGGAGTTCAACTTTTAGAGAGTGTTGGAGCCCTGACTTCAAATTATAAAGCGTCCTCACCTCTCAATTGATATTATTGAGAGACAAATTATATATGTATGTATATCAAAATATTGATCATTCATTACTTCATCTACATAAATAATGTAGAGATTTTAAGATGAAACTTTTATTTAATCACACAAGTTACAAGTTCAATAAACCTGTTGAAATAGATTTAATTTTTTTTTTAATTTGTTCATTCAGCGCTAGACTTATTTCAATTCATTATAAAATAAGTTTTCAATTCAAGTGGTTTTATTATTTATATGGACTCTCCACTAATTGAATTCATTTCTTCTCACTAGCATAAGAAAGAAAAAGATCGTCAAATTGTAATCATAATGATATAGAGTGAATTTTCAATGACTAATGTTATTTTTATACAATTGAATAGGTAACTGTGCAATAATAATAACAATTCATATTGGGAGCTCCAATTCTTGAAAAATCCGATTTCTCTAGATTTCCTTTTTTCTTTATAACAAGGGTGTTGGTCCTACAGAGTTCCGCTTAAATTGAAGCTGAATAATGGCTCTATAACTTCATTTTCATAACTTTTGTCGTAGAATAAGTTTTTACGAGTTAACACGAATTTGGTGTTTACGGTGACTGGTCTAATTTGTCGAGTTCGAATTAAAATTGTCAGTGAAATCAAACCAGGTTTTCAATTTCATTATTGCATTTTTAATTATAATGTTTCACCGAGTTTTCAACGAATAATCGATAAACTTTTTTGATAAATAAATATTTATAAAATGTTTGTAGGGCTTTTTCATGGCGCCATAATGCAAAGTGGAGTTAGTTTAAGTTTATTTTCAAGAACAAGGGATCCTTTAAAAGTAGCATATTCAACAGCGAAAATATTGGGCATTTTGTCCAATAATTCACAAGATTTGGTGGCACAACTCCGACAAGTAGATGCCAAAATTCTTCTTCAATCTTCTGTCGTCAATAGCATAAATGTGAGTATTGCCCCAAGACGTCTTTTTGTAATATACCAACCTTCCAAAATGAGCTAGTTTCATGACGTCTCACGACATGGAATTCCATTCATCTTTCAAGGGCGAATATTAAAACATTAGACGTCAGCGCCACGAGCTCATCATCAGTATTGTCCCGTCCAACGACCGAGTGGATGCGTCTGTTTAGCGCAAATCAATTTTCATTTTCTTTATATATATATATATATATATATATATATATATATATATATATATAATATATATTATTATATATATAGATAAATATATATATATATAAATATTAATATATATATATATATATATATATATATATATGTATATATATATATATATATATATATATACTATATTATATATATATATATATATATATATATATATATATATATATATATATATATATATATATATATATATATATATATATGTATATGTATAATAATAACTTATTATAATTTATATATATATATCTATGTATATATATATATATATATATATATATTATATATAATATATATATATATATATACTAATATATATATATATATATATATATATAAATATATATATATATATATATATATATATATATATATATATTATATATAAATATATAATATAATACATAAATATATTGACCGATTTCGTCGAAAATAATCATCTTTGAGGCGTGTACTGGTGAAAGACCCAGCAAGATCTACCATGTAGGGTAGTTTTCCGGACTGTGAAGAATACCTAGCTCATATTATTCTGAATTCAAATATACCATACAAGTTGATGAATTCAAAGATACCATACAAGTTGATATTTAGTTCAGCCGTTTTTTGCGTGATTTGAGTTTAAAGGAGCATTGAATTTATTTCAACTTTATATACGGTGCCAGGATTACTGCATCGAAAGCAACAAACTTTTGGAACAGTGGGCCATGAATAATAAATAAAAGAAAAACATTTTTTTATAGTGACTTTGACATTTAAGTAACTGTTAGTGGATCTAAATTTATTTTTTGTAATAATTTCTTGTTCAACAATAGTGTATTCTGTAGCAGAAAAACGAGAGATTATTTGTTTATTTGCTGAAAATAATTATAATGATTGTGCTATGTGACGTGTCTACGCGGCAAGGCATCACGATGATCCAATTCTCACAAGATGGACAATAAAAAATATTTACATCAAATTTAGAATAACTTCGAATTTGCAAAGAAAAAAAGTGCAACTAAATGAAAATCATGATTTGAATATTTATAAAGGAAAACATTTCCCCTGTACTTATGTCATTTTTGCTGGATCCATTAGTATTTTCATGCCGTACCTACCCTCTGGTGTATTCCACTAGATCTGCGGGATATCATGTTCATCTTCCTATTCCTTCCTCTGAATTAACAAAAAAATTTATCATTTATTTACATCGCTTGGAAAATATACAATCAACTTCCAGATTAATTAAAATCTATAACTTCCTTGATCAATTTTCGGAAACGAACAAACTTTTATTTTCTTGATAAACCTTTTTACTCTGTAGAGCACTAATATTCTGAACATTGATTGATCGATATGACCAAATTGAAAAGCACAGGAATCAGCTTCGATTAAAATTTTTGACACTTACTCTCGGTTCTATTGTTGATAATATAAAATTCACATATATTTTGTGTGAAAATGTGGTTTGATGTGTTTTTATGATGTTTTACATTGTTTAGTTCTTAGATTTTTCGTATTTTTTGTATGTGTGCGTGTTGAAATCAGAGTTTTACATCTACGAATTTTCCATGAACTATTCTGAAATAATATTACAATATACGTATCACACTTTACTTGAAATATACCTAGAATTTTGAATTGAAACAAAAATACGAGGAATATATATTAATCATTGAATTATTCACAGACTTTGATCTTGAAAAATCCCAGAGACGGATTAGTGTTCGCACCATCTATTGAACCAGTTGAAGAAGAAGCCGTATTCAGTGAAAATATTCATGAGCAATTAGTGAAAGGAAATTTCTACAGAGTACCACTTATCGTTGGTTTCAATTCGGCCGAAGGAAATCCTTTTGAAATTGGTAAAAATATATACCTATTGTTTGAATAATTTCTAATATATAAAATCTTGATTCATGCTAGCCCAGCATTCTAGAGGTCCCGGGTTTAAACCCAGGTGTCGTCTGGTCTGTGATAAGTTTTTCTCTCAGAGGTTTCCTCATGCCGTAGATAAGTCACTGAAGCGAATGCTAGGCTAGTATTATATCATGAACTCCACCTAACCTCCCGTCTTCCATAAATAAGCCGATCGTAACAATCCGCACTTCTACATACAAGTGTATCCTACGATCTGACTGAAGAGGTTCCTCCCCATAACTCAAGCAGAAGACAATTTACACTGTATTGGACAAGTAAATTTTCATTTAACAATGATAAGTAAAAATAATAATTTAATACTAATAAATATGCATACCTACAAAAGATAACAACATTAAATATGCATACTTACAAATAATAATGGATTGGGAAAAAAATCCCAAAATTACAACTCAACAAAAATAAAAACAAAAATTCAAATATCAAATCAACAACAATTAAGAAGTCTAAATTCTAGTTCTCAAATAATCACCGACACCGTAAAAGGCTTCTAGTATTAGGTAATTGATATTTTTTTTTGTAAATGCATATAATTTAAGTGCCCTTACCGTTGGCGGCAGGTGGTTAAAAAGTCTAATGCCCTGATACGATGGCGATGATTCATATAGGATCTAGGACATCGACGAGGGGGGTGGGGTCCACAAAATCGTAATAATAGAATATGCAAATTTTTGGCGACAGAATACCCGCATTTCAGATTCAGGTCCAATCGGGTTTGGACCTCCCTGGTGGGGTTTCATATCGTTTTTGGTTTTTGCTCTCAAAATTCTAGTTATCCCTTTCAAGATAAGAGTACAGTTGAAATAAGCTGAATTTAAAGAACTAGCGTAAAGCTGAATTTTTCACCATCGATAAACCACTACCAGAGGATCATTTTCACAAAAGTCTCCATGGATATTCACCCCCTACCGAAGAATGAAAATGTCAATAACTACGAAAACCCCTAAATCTTCGGTACTAATAATAGGATCAAGTTGAATATTTTTTTGTTGTGTATAATGGTCCTCTTCATTTTCATGGAAAACCTGATAGTGGATTTATAAATAAATGTAAATTCGCGGAAAAACTATTTTTTAACCCTAACACAGTGTATTTTTGCGTATAGACTTTCTAGATGTCATATTGCAGGAAAGAACCCTAAATAAAAGTTGAAGATTATTTAATTTCATTTAATTTACCCATGCCAAAAAAATAAGAGGTGGTATCACAACCTGTTAGTGCATGTGCAAATAGTAGAAGTTTTCGTGAACTTTGATGCTAGTAAATCAAAGCCTCTATCTTGTATATGGTTGTTGAAGATATAGCATCCCCTTTCTCTTTTACAAAATATATATTTTTCTGTTCAGGAGCCAGCGCAATTAACAATGATATTAGATCTGTATCTGAGCCCACAACTACAACACTAGAAGTAGTGTTGATTTAGTTTATAGCTGTCATTACAATATCTAAATCGGCATCTTCTTCTTCTATTATTACCTACTCTCAAACTATGAGTTTGAAGTTCTGACACCAGAGCAAGCAACAAGTTCTTTTCATTATTCTTATTCCCCAAATAGTCCTCTTGATGTAACACAAACAGCGTTTCTCTCAGGCGCGATATTGCAATATGTATGTATTGATACCCACAGTTCAGCTATTCATTCTTGATAGTAGGCTCTTCAGGATATTCGTCAAAATCAATTATAATATTTTCCATATACTTATCGGTCACATACTTTCAATAATTTTAGGACGACACTGTATGTACAAATCGCAGCCAAAGAGTGTTGCTGCTTCCTCCCTCTACTGCTCCACCAAGCACGTAAACAAAGACACCTTACATAATTGAATTCACAATTAAATAAGCTACAAGTTTAATTTTAAATTTTTTGCTGAAATGGGAGACTCAAAAAACATATACGCAAAAATACAAAGTGTTAGTTTTACCAAAATTTTGCGTTGCGGAATACGTATAACCAGCTCCCTTGGAAAATTGTTTGATAATTTCAAATTATTCAAGAATTTTCCTTTTTCACTTTATGTAATGTATGAAATTGACCATGGTCGACAAGTATGTTTTTCATGATTTGATTGTTGTATTTTGCGTATTACGCTGCTAGCATCTTCGGAGCACGATCTCGTGAGTATATCCAAAGGTTTTTAATCACTGTTAGTGTGCCTTGGAATCATATACACCACTGTTGTAGAGTAGATATCTTCATGTCAGGAGGTACGTGTTTACGCGACTAATTTCTGCATTTTCGATCTAAGTGGTGAATTGTTGGTTCCCAATATCTATTTGGTGGGAGGGCGCTGTGGGTTGTATATCCAGTAACAGTGTTACCGACCACGATTTTTATTGGGATCAATTAGAAAAATTTTGTTAATTCACTCCGATTAAATAGGCTGCACTGATGAGATCTAATAAGATCGAACAACAGCTGTATGCAGATTTTGAGTCGGGGTGACTTGACAATTTCTATAATTCACCGTTCGATTGTGAATGCAGATATTGCTTTGCGAAATACGTATAACCAGCTCCCTTAGAAAGTTGTTTAATAATTTTTAAGATTATTAAAGAATTTTCCGCAATTCCATTTATTTATGTAAAAACTATTAGGTTTACCGTAAAAACGAAGAGGACCATTATTGTAGTCTAAGTTATGACAAACAAAACAAAAAAATATTCAAATTGATCAGATCATTAGTACCGCAGATTTAGTGGTTTCCGCAATTATTGTCATTCTTTGAGGGAGGAAGATGAAGCTCCAGGGGGATTTTTAAGGACCTTTATAAAAGCGATTCTTTGGTTGTGGGTTATAGATGGGGAAAACTTCAGCTTTACGCTAATTTTTTTCGAGGTTCATGTTTTCGGGCCTTCATTGACTGGGTGACTGGACTATAATTCGGCACGTAGGGCGCTCATACTTTGGTATATGTTGGAAGAGGTGAAGAGTCCACAGGGACATATTTTGGGGGTATTTTTTATTTATTTTGGCCTAAAACAAATATTTATGGCGATTTTTATAAACTGAGTATGAGATTGTTTATTTTTGCTCGTAAGATGCAAATTCTTTGATATTTAACTACAATTCATTGCGTTCTAATCGCATCCCAATGATCCCAACCTGCTTCGCCATCAATAAGCGATACACTTCGCGAAAAATACGACCTTAGTGATTGAGATACGTTATATATTTTGAAAATATTGGAGCTCATCTCAAGATTCAGATTCCATAGTTGATGGAATCCGTCGTTACTACGTGATAAGTTAACATGATCAACAAAAACTAAATTTGAATTTACTACGTTTATTATCACAAAAATACTTTTAAAAAAATAATAAAAATATAAACACTGCGATTGCAATTTCGGTCACTAGACCATCATCGGGCAGATTGAGTTAAGAACTGAATACATAATTAGAGATTTGCGCTTACGGGTGGGAAAGAATTATTGCAGGTACCTAAATAGACAAGAGGAACATATTTCAAGAATGGCTAATCGAGTGAATTTCCCAAATTGGTACAGTACAATGTTCTTAGAAAAGTCGTTATTTTTTGAATACAAACTTTCAAATTTTGTGATCACTTCAAAATTTGAAAGGAGTTTATAAGTTGATTTTTCCTGTGTGTAAAGGAGTATATATAGGTCAGACTGGTCGATCGTTCAAGACAAGATTTAAAGAACACCAACAATCTTTTTTGAAAAATAAAACGGATTCAACGTTTTCAAATCATTGCCGTGAAAACCACCACCCATTTCCACAAATAGATAATATTCAAATCATGCACAAATTACCGAAAGGAACCAAACTTACTTACTTAGAATCATTAGAAATTTTTAAACTCAATCATAATGCAAAAGATATCTTGCTGAACGACCAGATTGACTTGATTTCTTCTCCTATATTTAGTGTATTCAAACAATAACGACTTTTCTAGGAACATTATATTGTACCAATTTGGGAAATTCACTCGATTAGCCATTCTTGAAATATGTTCCTCTTGTCTATTTAGGTACCTGCAATCATTCTTTCCCACCCGTAAGCGCAAATCTCTAATCCTTTATTCCGTTCTTATCTCAATTCTCCCGATGATGTTCTAGTGACCGTAATTGCAATCGCAGTGTTATATTTTTTTTAAATTATTTTTGTGATAATAAACGTAGTAAATTCAGATTTAGTTTTGGTCATTCAGATTCCAATTCATGCACAACAAAACATTTTTTAACACACTAGTACCACAATTACACCCTCAATGATTCAACTACTACAAAGTTTGTATTCTCGTTTTTTTTTCAGCTGCTGCCGAGATACCAGCATTTTTATTAAAATACGATCTATTTCCCGAGTTGCTTATTCCGATTGACATGAACGTTAACGGTTCATCATCATACGAAGCTGCTTCGAAAATAAAAAGTTATTATTATGGAGATGATTTTGTTTCATCACAATCTGGAGCTATTAGTAAAGTAAGTGTATCATAAAAAAATTTTCATCTTTTCAACTTTATCAGACCAATTGGTCTGGACTTCTAGGTCATATACCAATGCTACAGTTTCAACTTACAATAGTGATGAGGTAACTTAAGTTTTTCATACGGCTACAAAACGAAGCTCTTGTAGCCTGTCGAAACGACACACTGGGAAATATATTATTTCATAATTTTGTAAATGCAATGTTTTTATTTTGCAGTCTCACTTTAATTTCTAAACATTTTTCATGTAATACTTCATGTGAAAATGCTTCATGTAAAAATGCTACACTAGTATTATACTCCAGGATCACTGCTTAATCAATTAATCATAAAAGTATATTGAAAAAAAATTTTTTGGGGGGTACATGTTTTTGCTAGCTGAATATTATCAATGGGCAGTTATAAGGTTCTGAAACCTTCTTCAGCCCTTTAAGTTGCTAAAAAAATTATTTTACTTTCCTATCATTTTACATTACTATAAAAATTCCTAATTCCCTGACACGAAGTGCGGCGTGGACCGACTTCCTAATAGCGAGGATCACTGCTGCAAAATATAAGATTAATTATAACTCATGTGTGAACAAGCCAATAGAATCCGTGAATTTTGCATAACTGCGTATCGATAAATGAATATGCCCTTGACGACGTGATATAATCGTGTTGGAGTTTCGCCTCGTGTCAAAATGTGAATGTTTTCATATTGACGATTTTTTGACGTTTGCCAAAAAAAATTAATAATCAAGTTTGGTGTAATTTCGTTAAAATTTTCAATATGCTGTAACCAACCTCCCATTTTAACTGCTATTTAAGCCCGAGCTAGCAGGTTGATTGGTTAAACATATTAAGGTTCTAGGTTTGTTCACAGTAATAATAACAAGTTAAAATGAAAGGTTTTTACTATCCTCCTGTTACATAGAGTGAGACTTATCTTATTGTTTTTACAAGTATTGACGTTTGAGATTCCTCTTTAGACTCTTGACTTCTGCCCTGGTTCAGCTGTGGTTTCCAGTGTGAATATCAGCTCCAGATAACGTGGATATTAGCTCCAGGTAAGGTAAGGTGGTTTTTAGATCCGACCAAGGTTTATTTTCAACTCCAAACAAGGTTTATTTCAAACTCCAAACAAGGTGGCTAAAATAATTCGGAGCAAATCAACATACAATCTCAAACGTAATATGTTCCAAGAATATCTGTAGGGTATCGATGGCCAATTCAAACTAACATTCAGATTTATCTCAAGCAAAGATGCTAAGAAAGACAGTATATGTTCCAACATTAAACTGAACATAAGATATGACCACGTGAAATTTGCCATCGTTAGCCTACAAAAATCTTGTGTTAAATTGAGAGAATGAAATAAGCAAATAAATTAGAAATATTTTAAATTAAGAAATGTGAGATGATTATTTCAATATTGAAAGATAAATAATTTAATATAGATAAATGAAAAAATTGAAATGGCGGAAAATGAAATAAGGAATCAATTCAGATTTTCAAGATAATGCATTAATACGAAATAATTATATTTCTTCTCATAACTTACCGTCTATCAGACGCCACAGATACTTAATAAATTTTAATAAACTTTAATACAAACTATTCGTCTAATAGATAATGATTATTATTTAAACAATTAATGGACTGGTCTTTTCAACAGCCATTTGCTAAAAAAGAACGATCTTGTACCTGTTAATTCGACGCTGTCTCGATTTATCGTAACACGCAGGTCAATAATCATAGATGGAATAACAAAAGTGAAGCGTGGAATCACGGTACTCTGATTCGGAATTCAGTGTCGGCGGTTCATCGGGGAATTGACACGTTACAACGCATTCGTTATAGTTCTAGCGGTTTATTCTTCATATTATCGTATCGAATACCAAATCGAGCAAAGGAAAATAATCGTTATTCTGACCTTGTCACTCGTATTTTCTCAAAACTTCACTCGAGCTGCGCTCTCGTGATGTTTCGCAAAATACGTCTCGTGTAATCGATTATTTTCGATGCTCTTGTGATATTATAACTGATAATAGTAACTCATATTTGAGAAACTGCTTTAAAAAAAGTAATAACTGGTATTTGAGGTGTTTCGGGCAGAACGAAATTAAAATACGGGTGAATTCAAAGAACATTTTTGCATCTCCAAAACTAGAGGAGGCAGTGAGGAGCATGGGCGGAAAAAATTTTCAAATATGTGGAAAAATAATTATAAACAACATATTAAAATTAATCGGTCTTTTGAACGCAATATAATATATATATATATATATATATATATATAATATATATATATATATATACACTCACCTGTAAAGAAACTCGGCCTCCTAAAATTTTGCAAGAAGTTCGTTTTCCAATAACA
>JARQZK010001895.1:0-15120 GCA_030704885.1 Cynegetis impunctata | reverse complement strand
TCGGTGAAAAATTCCTCACTTTCCAATATAGAATTGAATCCTCAAAGCTAAGCGGCCCCAAACAGAGACATTTTCACTAGTAAAAAGTAAACACTGCGAACAAAATAATTTATTTTTTACCTGTGATCCCGTTAGGCAAGGATGTCTCTCATAATTCCTTGTATTAAAACCGCGGTTTTGTTGTCTGTTACGCTGCACCAAATTGTTTAATTCAGGGGTAGGTCGCAGTGTTTTTATCAAAACTTTATCCTCATAACGTAGTGCACTAAAGTTATGGGATAACAAATATTCCACTAAGTCACCATTGAAATTTTTGAAATTAACTTCAGTAAGCAAACTCATTTTAAAACAAAACGCGAGCAATATAAGTAAACACGCTGCCATTAGTAACTACGATGACACAATGCTTTCCAACGAATTCACTCGATGTCACGCGAAATTCTATAGTTGTGATTGATCGACATTGTATAAGACTGGGTTCCTATCCGTGTTGCCATTTACATGTGTTTTGCTTTTCTATTGCAATGAAGTATTCATTCGGTTTATTTGCACCGTTGTTTGCTTTTCTGTGGCAATGAACGTTGAGACTATACCTTTCCATGCCTCCACAGCGTTGCCACAAATGTGAAAATGAATGAGATGCAGTAAATGTAAATACCTTCTAGCGTAATTAATAAATTATATTATATAATGTAGGTTGAAAGGAAGGTAGGTGCATAAAATAATATGATTTTGATTAATATGAATATGCTGAATGCTGACTATTCAATATAATATATTAGTGATACACGGAATATTATTGAGGAGGCTTAGCCTCCTTTGACTAGCCGCCCCAGAATATATATATATATATTTATATATATATATATATTCTATATATAATTTATATATATATATATATATATATATATACCTTTCTCTTGTATAAATTGCAACAGTATACGAATGAAATCATATATCAAGCCAGTCCTCAAATAATTTCTAATCGAATTATTGTAAATTATTCTACTAGGTATATGTAAATTCGAATGATATGTCTACGATCATTTTCTAGTAAAATACGAGTTTTTTCACTCAGGTTATGATCATTTCAAATGTAAGTTTCGCTGTCCAATCCAACATCATTAATTCATAAATTACAATTACCTCAAATTATATTAAAACAAATCAATGAGAATAAAAACGTGTAGGCATAATGAACGTTGAGACTATACCTTTCCATGCCTCCGCAGCGTTGCCACAAATATTGAAATGAATGAAATGCAGTAAATGTAAATACCTTCTATCGTAATTAATAAATTATATTATATAATGTAGGTTGAAAGGAAGGTAGGTGCATAAAATAATATGATTTTGATTAATATGAATATGCTGAATGCTGACTATTCAATATAATATATTAGTGATACACGGAATATTATTGAGGAGGCTTTTAGCCCTCCTTTGACTACCGCCCCTGATATATATATATATATATATATATATATATATATATATATATATATATATATATATATATATATATATATATATATACCTTTCTCTTGTATAAATTGCAACAGTATACGAATGAAATCATATATCAAGCCAGTCCTCAAATAATTTCTAATCGAATTATTGTAAATTATTCTACTAGGTATATGTAAATTCGAATGATATGTCTACGATCATTTTCTAGTAAAATACGAGTTTTTTCACTCAGGTTATGATCATTTCAAATGTAAGTTTCGCTGTCCAATCCAACATCATTAATTCATAAATTACAATTACCTCAAATTATATTAAAACAAATCAATGAGAATAAAAACGTGTAGGTATGTGACCATCTCCTGAAAAGATTTCCAATTTGATTTTTGGAAAAATTTTCAGTATTCTTTAACTAAGAATTACCCACCTCAAAGATTGGATACACAAAAATCTCTATTACAGTGATCTTTTGAATTCTTATGATACATAATTTCAAACAAATGATGTCTACATCTATGAATCTAAGCCAACTTTGAATTGAAATTGAATTTTTATTACAAAGTAATCCCAACTATCACATTATCTGGTCTTTGATTCGCAGAAATTGAATTAGATGTGGCATCATGCACAAACGAAAGTTTGTGTTGTATGCTATTTCTGTTCAATGAAAATTGATGATGTAACGAGATGACTTCATTACGGGGAATCACTGCTAGGATGCTATAATGTGTATCGATCGTGTATCGAAGCGAAGTACATTTCTTTAATTCTTTCTCACGCGTATTATATATGAATTTATTATACCTCAACGAAATAATCTAATGAATACGATCTACGATGTTTAATTCCAACAGTTTTTAGTCGTATTTTATCTA
This sequence comes from Cynegetis impunctata, assembly GCA_030704885.1. Lineage (NCBI taxonomy): Eukaryota > Metazoa > Arthropoda > Insecta > Coleoptera > Coccinellidae > Cynegetis > Cynegetis impunctata. The sequence goes on along the minus strand of JARQZK010001895.1, from coordinate 12,778 downwards.
ATAAAATACATACTATTGCAGTGTATCGAAGGAAAGCAGTCAGGCGCGGGAGTAGTTTTTCTATCCGTTTTAGACCTCCTAGAACACGATTTTCGAAATGCCTGGAGGAAACTCTTTGAAGTTCTTCCAAGCTTTCGGAATCGTTTATTCCATCATCAGGGAGAATCTATCGTGAGGATGATTACATATATGTTGATAATAGGATATAAGAAACATTGAAAATTATGCTATTTGTTAAATAATTAGAAAAGTTGATACATTTTTGAAGTTATAATTAAATTTCTGAACGAAATGACAAATTCGGCTTGTCACTCTCATTAAATTTTCTAAATTTATTTAAGAAGTTGGACATTATTTCGTTACGTTAAATTAATTTGATTTAGTGTTATTTTATATCAAGTGAAAGTAAAAAAGAATAAATTTCACTCAAATGGCTTATATCTGTTTTTTTATTGATTTATTGATGGAGTTATGGTCTTGATAAATAAAGGCCATTTCTAAGAAAGATCTTTTTGAAAGATGTGATTCTCTTGCAAGAACAGTTGTTGAAAGGTAGTTCATCTGGTGGTCACAATCATTGACATGTTTAGCTAAAGCACATCTCTCAGGGTGTAATCTACTATCATTTTTATGAGAAAAAGGAAAGGAAACACACGTGTTTCATTCCTCCCTGAAGTATGTGTCAGGGAGGCGGGCAGCTTGAGTTTGGGATTAACTCCTTCAGCCAGATCAGAGGATACACTTGTATGTACAAGTGCATTAAGGATAGGTGAGACGGGATATTTATGGAACATAGGAAGTGTGGGTAGGGTTTAGAGGATTAATACTGGCCCAGCATTCGCCTTATAAGTTTGCATGCAGTGACTTACATTACCATGAGGAAACCTCTGAAAAAAACTCATGGCAGACCAGTCGGCCCCGGGATTTGAACCCGAGACCTCACAAATACTAGCCAGCGTACTTAACGTACTCAACTAACTAGCTTTTATGAGAAGTGATTCTGTCTTTTAATAGTCTTTTTGTTTGGCCAATATAATTCTTATCGCAATCATGACAAGGGATATTATAAACAACATTTGTGAGTGATAAAATAGGAATTTTGTCTTTTACTTTCGAATATATTTGCCTCATTGGAATAACTGTTCTATTTGCAATTCTGATGTTTTCAGAAGATTGAAAAATTCTGGTCAGTTTAGGTGTTATTTCTTTTATATAAGGTAATGAGGCATACAAAATTGAAACTTGACTCATATCTGTAACAAGTTCATTATGAGAATTGTTATTTTGTCCTATAATGTCATTTTCTGATAAGGATGTGCTAAATAAAATTTTCTTGACTAAAGATGGTGGGTAGGAATTTTGTATGAAAAGTTTCTTGAGTTTATTCAAATTTTTGTTATGAAAGATATATCAGAAATTTTGAGTACTCTGTTCTTGTTTGTTTTAAACAAATTCACTTTCATCGAAAATTGTGATAAAGAAAAGAAATTCAAATACCTTCCTTAACTGCATGCTTTTCTATACAATCAATCAATATTATGTTATCAACCGATCAAGAAAAGGTACTGAAAGATCTGAGTCTTCTGTTTCGATTGTGAATTGAATGAATGGGTCGTAACTATTGAAAGTATCTAAAATTTCTGTTATACCATTATTAGGTAAAGCTAATATTATATCATCCATCTATTTTTTGATGATAAATAAGTTAAAAGAGAGTTATGGAATCATTGTTTCTAGCAATTCTTCCATTACTTAAGCTTCAAGAATAGATTAGAGTGAAGATCCAATTGGAGTTCCAAAAGTTTGTCTGAAATATTTTCCATTGAATTAAAAATAGTTATTTTCAAAGAGAAATTTTATCAAGGTGGATAAATAAGAGTGATAGTAGATTACACCCTGAGAGATGTGCTTTAGCTAAACATGTCAATGATTGTGACCACCAGATGAACTACCTTTCAACAACTGTTCTTGCAAGAGAATCACATCTTTCAAAAAGATCTTTCTTAGAAATGGCCTTTATTTATCAAGACGATAACTCCATCAAAAACAGATATAAGCCATTTGAGTGAAATTTATTCTTTTTTACTTTCACTTGATATAAAATAACACTAAATCAAATTAATTTAACGTAACGAAATAATGTCGAACTTCAATTTGAAAATAAAAAAATAAAAAAATGAGTGACACCGATTTGTCATTTCGTTCAGAAATTTAATTATAACTTCAAAAATGTATCAACTTTTCTAATTATTTAACAAATAGCATCATATTCAATGTTTTTTATATCGTATTATCAACATATATGTAATCATCCTCACGATAGATTCTCCCTGATGATGGAATAAACGATTCCGAAAGCTTGGAAATACTTCAAAGTTTCCTTTTACATTGCTGCAGTCCCTACAAATAGTTTTCCTCTAAACTAGTCAGCGACTACCCTCCTCTTATATATATATATATATATATATACTATATTAATATATATAATATATATATATATATATATATATATAATAATATATAATATATATATATGTATATATATATATATATATATATATATATATATATATATACATATATACTAATATATGTATATATATTATATATATATATATATATATATATATATATATATATATATATATATATATATATATGGGTAGTTCTACAAACTAAGGGGAATTTTTGGCGTCTCAGCCAAAATATCATAAAAAAATTGTTAATAACAATTTATTTTGGATGGAATACTGTATTAATTACAATTGTTTCTAGATGGTCACTAAAAATAATTAAGATTCAGCAATTCTTTTCTGAACAAAATTGCTATTCAAAGTGCCGATTTCTCCAGGATCCTGCAGTGTCCCCTCGCACAAATTTTTAGTACAAAGTGCGTCATGATACATTTACTTCACATTAGAGTCTTAAAAAGAACACGAATTATTAAGTTTACTATTTTTCCTGGCTAAATAGAACAATAACTATAGTATTTCCTAAAAAAATATTGAATAAATCTTGTTTACATTTTGTCCCTAGGATTTTATATCAGTATCCTGTTCGATGTTGAATTAGCTAATATATCACTATATATTTTCCGTACGTCTTTACCGTTCCGCTGAGTCGATAGTACCTACGAAAGCGACAAAGAATGTCATCTTTCTATTCTGACCTAGCACGTTGTTTAGTGAGCCCAGTGTGTTCGGCGTGTGAAATATTGTCGTAATCAGTGGAGTTCACAGAATCCTGGTAAGATTTTTATTTACGAAATAAATAATGAATATGACTAATTTTAGCCTATTGATATGTAAGATGCTAGCGCATAGGCCTAGTTTAGGTTAATTTTTGTTGGAAGTTATAAATTGGTGTGTTTATTTTATTTTTAGACAGAAATTATCAGGAACCTGGCCTCAGGATCCTGTCCAATTGGTACCCAGGATACTGAGAACCATCCAGGATCCTGAGCAGATCATATTAAAAATATTGTTTCTATACAATGATTTGCAGTATTTTTTAAACATAAACATTAAACTACAAATAAATAATTTGATAAATAAATAAGACTTACTCTCGTTATTTGTTTATATACAGTTATTTAGTTTTGGTGGTGGTCCAAGTAAAAATATTCTTATAATTGTTTCGAAACTTCGGCTTAATAGTATGAAATAAACAAACATTTAATCGATCTTACAAAAATTATATTTGAATATTATATTTTGTTACACAGGAAAAATGGCGCCAAGAAAGAAACAGACCAAAGAAGAAATATTAGAAAAGAAAAGGATAGCTAAAAAAATTAGATATGAAAAAATAAAAAACGACCCCAGAGATTAGCGTCTGAAAAAGAAAAAAGAAAGCAAAAATATAAAATGCTGCGAGAATTTGCCAAAAAAAACTAAAAGGCAAGCTCGAAAAGTTGGAGGGAATACTCAAAGTCAAATCCAACATTGAAATCAGCTCGAGAACGGTCACAGAAGTAGCATCATAAGAGAAACCAGGAGATAAAACAAAAGAATGCGTCAATAGTAAAATTGAAACAAAAACTCAGCAGATATAAAAGAGATGCCAGAATTGAAAAAACAAAAGAAATAACTGGAGCTTACGCCTAGTACCGCAATGACCAAACTTGCCGAAGATACAACGACACGGGTAGACGTAGTCAAAAAGGCGTCATTTGGAGATGTGTTGGAAAAGCAAATATCAGATAATATGTCTAATCTGAAGACTCGTGAAATTTAAGATATGGAAAAACTGATTTCTAGCGATCAACAGAATTTAATACCTTTTAAGGGGACACTCAAAGTCCAGGGCAGTGCTTTCATGCCACGAAAGCTACAAATGAAATCCCACAGCTATTTTGTGATGAGGGTATTATGTGTAAACATTACCGAATGGGTTTACTAGAATACTCTGCAGGATCATGGCAAAGATTTAAAGACGTCTACGAAAGTGAGACGGAATCAAAAGATCAGCCAGATGATATGAGCGTTGCAAGCGATCTTACTTTAAATTTTGAAAATCCAGAAGTTTTAGCCACAATGCCTGATTTGCAAATTGACCCGAGTACCCTCTTCTCAGAAAAAAGAAATCAAAGAAAAGTTAAAACCCAAGAAATAAAAGTTGATACTGTCACCGAACAACCAAAAAAGGAAAAAAATGATATCAAGGAAAGACAAAGTTAAAAAAGCGACTAAATAAAAAAAACAAGACTCAAGAAAAAAAAATTAATTCTGGAAAACAAACAGATTAAAATAAATTAATCAAAAAAAGTGCAAACAAGTAAATAGGAGTTTTGTGACTGCGAGTGCCTATATGTGGTGTTCTCTATAGTGAAGATACGACAGGAAATGACTGGGTACAGTGTCTAATATGTAGGTACTCATTGGGCACAAGATGGATGTATTAAAGGTGAATCTACATTATTTACATACCCTGGCTATTTGTGATTACAAAAAATAGTTTAAAAGAATTGGAACGAGACTGTCAAAATTATTATTTTTGTTACTAGATTTAAGTAAAATACTAGATTTACGTGTCGTTTAGTCAAAATATGTTACGAAAATTTCATGTTGTTACCTTTGAGAGATATTTTATTATTGAGAGAGAGATTATTATTATTCTTATGTTCAAAAATCATTTGATGATTAATGTTCCTGTTGAAGGCTTTTTCAGGTATATAATTAGTATCTAAGCCAAATTTAAAACTACTTTATGTTATTATAAAATACTTTGATTATTACAAATTAATGTTGAGAGGTAAATTTTAAAAACTTGGGAAATAAATGATTGATATCGATTGATTTTTGTTGTTTTCCTCAGTTTCCTGGTGACACTCTCAGTTTCCTGTGGCTCGATTTTCTTTAAATGGCCATAAATCAAAAAATATTGAATGTTTTGACTGTTCCCTTTAGGAAAAGCTAAAAGACACTGTACTCTAGTTATTAGACTGAATTCCGCCACCAAAAGGTATAAAAAATGTCGGGCCGAAATCAGACTCGAATTCTTCCTTAGTTTGTAGAACTACCCATATATATATATAGAAGGGTAGTCTTTGCTGACTAGTTAGGATACAAAATAGGGAAAAATATTTGGGTAAAGCAGCAAGCAAAAAAGTGTACTCTTTCAACACCATATTTCCGATATTTCGATAAAATGATTAATTTCATCTTCAGGGAACTGACTGTGTCGTTTCGCCACGGCATTCGTCGCTTTATCAAAACTTTTTGATAGAGCCACGAATGTCGTGGCGAAACGTTAACTTTTTAGTAAAATCGAGTTTTTAGAGATTCACCAAGCCTGTTATTGCTAATAATTATCAAAAAGTTAAAAATAGTTCACAGGCAACAACAATTCAAATAAATAAATATATATATATATATATATATATATATATATATATATAAAATCAAGTACTAGGACATTTATCTGAAACTAATCAAACAAACCTCCTAGCGGAGCTGGTCATACTTATATGCCATATAGTCACTGGAAGGAAAATATAACGTCGTTAGAAATATTTGGTTGGTTATCACTTTCGATGGATGGATGATACTGATGAGCCCCAAATAAGGGCGAAACAGACTGTCTATCATTTCCATTGATTGTGATAAACAACTTAATGTTTCTAACATACACCGTCTAAGATGTATGGTGGCATTTCGATGTTTCGTGAACTTCGTAATAACCAGCTCCGCTAGAGGTTTGTTTGATTAGTTTCAGATAAATGTCCTAGTACTTCATTTTATTGCCACGACGTGTTTCGGTTAAACACGAAGAATTCTGCTTTCTATTCAATTACTGCGTAAAAGATAGAATCGGAGCGCTGTTACCAGCGGTGTGTAAATTGTTGCATTACATCGATTTGAATGTGGCAACTTTACTCTTGCTTAGCGAATATGGTAACCACCTTCGGGTGTCAGGAAGTGCGAGTTCACGTTGCCGAAATGTTTTCTTCTGTCTGTAAGATGTGGTTCATTTGTTTCCGACTGGTGGCGCTGTGTCATACTTATATGCCATATAGTCACTGGAAGGAAAATATAACGTCGTTGGAAATATTTGGCTGGTTATCACTTTCGATGGATGGATGATACTGATGAGCCCCAAATAAGGGCGAAACAGACTGTCTATCATTTCCATTGATTGTGATAAACAACTTAATGTTTCTAACATACACCGTCTAAGATGTATGGAGGCATTTCGATGTTTCGTGAACTCGTATAACCAGCTCCGCTAGGAGGTTTGTTTGATTAGTTTCAGATAAATGTCCTAGTACTTGATTTTATTGCCACGAACGTGTTTCGGTTAAACACGAAGAATTCTGCTTTCTATATATATATATATATATATATATATATATATATATATATATATATATATATATACATATATATATATCAGACATGAAAAATTTTTCGAAAATCGTGGTGTAGGAGGTCTGAAATGAATGAAAAAAATACGACCGCACCTGACTGCTTTCTTTCGATACACTACAATAGTATGTATTTTATCCCAAAAATAGAACTAAATTTTAATTACAAAGTAATCCCAAGTATCTCATAATCTAGTTTAGGATTTACAGAAGATTAGATAGACTTGGCATCATGCATAGACGTGAGTTTGTGTAGTATGCCATTTCTGTTCAATGAAAATTGATGATGCAACGAGAACGAGATGACAACATTACAGGAAATCACTCCTATGATATGTATCATAGGTATCGTCTATAGAAGTGAAGGACATTTCCTTAAATCTTTCTCACGCGTCTTATATATAAATTTATTCTACCACAACGAAATAATCTAATGAATATGTTCAATTTCAATACATTTTTTTAATTTTTGAGATACATGCTTCGAAATTGACAAATATACCTTTCAATTTTGGATATACCTATCTTTATTTTAAACATGTTCAATTCAAATATTCTACCTCGTTTACAAAATCCTCAATTTAAAAAAAAACATTATTAGCATGGGCAATAAAATTACATCCAACGTTAACCGAAAATATTCAAAATAATGATTATTTCAGGATAGCAAAGTTTATTCAGAAATTACTAGAACAAAAACAATTTTATTATTAGGGACATGTTCAATGTACTAAAGTATTTTCTGATAAAAATATTAACATGAAAAAATATTAAGAGAGCAGTGAATATCATCGGGCTGACTGAGTTCTTAACTCAATCTGCCCGATGATGGTCTAGTGACCGAAATTGCAATCGCAGCGTTATATTTTTCAAAATATTTTGTGATAATAAACGTAGTAAATTCAAATTTAGTTTTGCTCATATATATATATATATATATATATATATATATATATATATATATATATATACACACAACAAGGCTTTAGCGGGGAAATCGAATCAATGACAGTGAACCAGTTCAAAAATAAGAAGACATTTTTTATTTTGGTAGCACTTAGTTTTGTTCTAGTTTTAGTTTTAGTTTTAGTGTTTGTTTTCCTTTGGTTTTCTGGTGTTCTCCTTGAAAGGAGATTTTCTCTTTTTATTGTGGGCATTAGTCATTTATTTTTATTTTTTGTTAATAAGGGGCAATTATAGGACATTGTCTTCTGTTCTTATTCAAATAAATAATAATAATAATAAATATCGAGATATTGCGCATTTTCAAGGTCATAAACCCGCATACGGTAGCAGGTGGTTACACGTGTCCAACGTTGCTATTCTGATGAGTACCAAAAAGTCCAAAACACGTGTGAACAGTTACTTCCGTATGCGGGTTTATGACCTTAAAAATGTATAATATCTTGATATTTCCCCGCTTATGCTTTATTGTATCTTGAGATTTAGTTGGTTCCGGTAGAAGACATAAATTGCCTTCGAAGTGGTATGTGAAGTTCTTGCTCCTAAATTTGTGTTCGAGCTATAGCTGCAAATATGCGATGGTCTCTTATAATGAAAGTTTTCGATTGTTTTGTTTTGTTTCTCCATCTCCAAATTTGTCGAACTTGGCTACGCTGTTCTGATGAGGACCAAAAAGTCCGGAACACGTGTAACAGATGCTTCCGTATGCGGGTTTATGAGATCAAAAATGCGTCATATATATATATATATATATATATATATATATATATATATATATATATATATATATATATCGAGGGCTGAAAGGCAGGACCTCGTAACTAGCAAAATTTGTGAAATTGAGATTTTAGTATAATTTCTATTAGTACGAGTGCCGCCATCTAGGTATAATATTAAATTCAAAGCAAATAAAATATCCGATATGGCTGAAATGAAATAAAAAATAACCTCACATCTATTTAGAGGCAAATTGTGAACGAGATAGTTTGTATCTGTGCAGTCTGTAAAATTTGTTGTCCAGATTTTACAAGGTCTTATTTCTCATACATCGATATATATATATATATATATATATATATATATATATATATATATATATATATATATAATATATATATATATATATATATATATATATATATATATATATATATTTTATTATATAAAATATATATATATTTAAATATATAATATATTTTTATATATATATATATATATATATATATATATATATATATATATATATATATATTTATATATATATATATATTTTTATATATATATATATATTTAATATATATATATATATATATTATATATATATATATTTATATATATATATAATATATATATATATATATATACATATTTATATATATATATATATATATATATATATATATATTCTCTAAGTTGAAATTATACGTAGGTGATCAATAATGAATAACCGATATGAAATTCCAAAGGATGTTTCTATTTTAATTCACATTTTGAACTCATCCGTCTCTGAAACTAAACACACCGCTCGCGTTGAAATGATGACTTTTGGACTGTTACGCTTACGTTTTCTCATTTTTAGGCTTCGCCTAGTGTCTAGAGTGTAACGTGCTATGAGGAAATTTGAGCCAAAAACTTTAACCCTATTATTTCATTACGAAAGTTCTGCGACATTTAGAATTGACGCAGATTTATTTTAAACTCAGGTGAAAACCTGCAAACTGTCTTCTGAATTTTTGTATCAATTGATTGTTTATGAGGAAAACAAAACATAAAGGAAAATCTAACATTCTCCAAAACTGCATAAAAAACGACAAATGAGAATATTAAAGTCTTCACTGATATCTTATATTACACTTGAAAGGAAGTATTAGTCAGAGATGCTTAGGAAGTGTGTTATCACAGCCATAAATTACATATATCGCACAATCGCAACATCCAAATAAATTTGATGTACTGAATATGGAAATTTTGATATTAGGTAATAAATAAAACCCTTGTTCTTGAATAAGGAAGTCAAAAGATCGAGAAGAACGAGCATTTGATTGTTTTTTGTTGTGAAGACAAAATTTTTTTTTCTGGAACAACTTACTTTAAAGGTAAATTAAGGAATATCAAGAACCTCTCACTCCTTTTTACTTTTCGTATTTCATAAGTTCACATAATTATCATACGGTATTTTTGAGGTATAGTCACCGCCCTAGTTAAGTTGGTTGAAGTTGTAAATATGTGTTAACATAAAATTCCATCAATACGTACGATCCTCCATCTAGTTATCCTCTAAAGAACTACTTTCGAATATGGGAAAGTAGCGAGCAGTCGAATGAAAAATAAAGTATAATATTAGAAATCTGTTCTTTAAGATGGAAAATTCATGCTTCTGTAAAACTCTTTAAAATGATTTATAATTAACTCCGAGAGATGACGCAACTGTTATTTTCTTATGAAAGTGACATTTTTTTCCATTATAATTCGAGTTACTTCTCCTACTGAAACTTCTCTAATTCAATTACATTGAGATCAGTACAGCCTTAACAAAATATATTATATCAAATATCAGATAAAAATTTTCTCCTGGATCATAATCCAAAAGAGTAGTATATACATTAAGTTTGTCGAAAAAGATATAATACCTATAAATTAAGAAAGATCAATGAAATTATAGATAATTTATGCGATCGTGAAATTTCATTTTCCGTTGTAGAAGAAAGTTTAACTTTCTGTCCCTCAGTTCTCCTGCTACGAATAGGTCCCATTTCATGTTCAAGAATTGATATACAAATTCAAATTCACAGCACGAATGAGAGTGCAAAAGGCCAAAACTATTGCTTGCTGATCCATAAGAATTTTTTTTCAAACAGTGGGCGAAATACCCACATTACTTCAATATCTCTTCATTCTTCCAATTCAGATGATGACGACAAAAACAAAAATAAGATTTCAAAAGACATTTAATTGAAAAATTGAAAGTGCAATCTGATTTAATATTAATTAACGAAAACCGTATTAAATTTACACTGTTAGTAAATAGAGTAAATTTCTCTACACCGCCCTCTAGCATCTTGTGTTTGATCTCCAGGACAATTTGATTGTACTAGGATGACACGCCTTGTTACACGTCGACCAATCACTGCCGCTCCTATAAATTAGTAGAAAGATTTTCTTCATGAAAAAAAATTAAACATAAAAAAAATTTGAATGTAAGGCCTTTCTCATAATTCAATAAATTTTTTGGCTTTCTTTGGAAATGAAAACTCATCATCATTCAACCCAAATATTAAATTTAAATAATCAAATTTCACTGAAGGAATATTAGGTTAGGTATACCTAAAGTAGCGTTTCTCAACCTCTCAAGATTCGCGGCCAAATATATGGAAATAAATTTTGTTTTGTATATGTGTGTATCATTACTTTTCAGTAAGATAATCAATTTTTTTAAATAATGTTTTTTCTTGGATGCGCTCGGCCCATCCCCTTTAATGTGCAGGAGCTCCCCTAGGGGTGAGCGCCCCTCAGGTGGAGAATCGCTGGTACAAGACATTTGGAACACAATATATTTTGAGTAACAAACTGTGCGACACTAGCGTTGCCTACTCGCCTTGTAGAGTGTCGGTGGCAAACTCTCATTTCTGACAAAAAAGTTGAAGAAATTAGTGATTCACTATGGCTTATTTTTGTATAAATGAAATTTCTAAATTTTTTTTATTTGATTGCGAGTTGGAACTATACTGTAGTGACCCTTCCAGAATGGTTTTGAATAGTAATAAATCACAAAGTGTATTGGATGAAAAACTTTCGGAAACAGACTAAATTGAGGCACCAAGCGACAACATTTTCACTCAAAAATAATTATATAAATTCTTTGGCCTTTTTTAAAATTATTTTGAGTTGGGATCATTTTTCAACTTGACATTATTGATATATAGAATCAATAACAGAATACAGTACTTTGTAGGTACTTTGGATAACAGAGAACTAAAAATAGAAAAAAAATACTCTAATGACAAAATACTAATTTCTGAGATAAAAGAAAACTAAAGAAGAAAGAATTTATCAAACTTTTCAATCTCGCATAAGATAATGTTTTTTCGCGTTTCCTCAAAATTTTTTCGAAACAATCAAAATGTTCGTATCTTATTATTATTAAGGACCACTTGGAGAAGTTATTAACTAATATTCGGACCTCGCAGTCGAATTTTAAAATTGAGATATTGAGGTTGGATATCAGTTTATGGTATTCAGGTTGAGTTGTTAAAAAAAGATTAACAGAAAAATGTTTTGTTCTAAGCCAAATCAATCTCCGAAAATAAAATTTCAGAAATTGGCAAATTTCGCAGCTTTCGTCCTGTAATTCCGTACATGTAGATACACTTCCGGCATTACAAAATATAGCTCAAATATCTTCTTTTGAGTATTTTATTTGAATTACCCTGGATTCATTGATTTATTCAGTTTAGGGACGCCTAGTAGAATTTTCTTAAAATGTGCTCTGATTTGTAAGCACTGTATATAATGATATTGTTTATTATTATTGTCCTTTAATTTGGAAAATCCTTTGAGGTTATTAAAATATATGACTTAGCGTGAATGATTTGTTTTCAGAGTACCTTGAAAATACACTGAAAAGTGTTCATTATAAAGATTATTATTGATCTATTGCAAAAATTTCTGTATATAAAAATGAATTGATGACACAAATGGAACAGAATGATGAACTATTTAAATATGTAGTTGTCTTTTATCCTGAGGAAATTTCATTGCAGTTACTTTTCATACTTAGTTAATCAACAATACAAATTTAACGAATAGATTTTAATAATAAAATTCGAAGGTTTGAAATTAAAATAAACCATACTATAAACAGATAATGTAATAAACTTAGTTTCCTTACCATATCTCAAAGAAAAACTCAAAGAAGAAACAATAAAAATACTGAAAATGACTAGGAAAATT
>JARQZK010001894.1:0-15185 GCA_030704885.1 Cynegetis impunctata | reverse complement strand
AATCCATACAATATGTTCCCACTTTTAGTTTTTAGCTACTTATAGGGGTCAAGTTATTCCTATAAAGTGTTAATTTTCAACTGTAAAAGAGAAGTATTTCCTTTCGTGCAACAAGTGCTACAGTGTACAAAATGCTGGCGTTATGGACACTTTGAGGCGATGTGTCGAAGTCAGGAGCGTAGATGTCCGAAATGTGGTAAAAATCATGATCTTATAAATTGTAGGGAGAAAACATTCAATTTGTGTTCATTGTTCCGGAGATCATAATTTTAAATGATAGAAAATGCCCTTTCTCTGGAAACAAAAGGATCGTTTAAATTTAAATGGCAGAAGAAAACATATCCTACAAAGAAGCAGTGAATTTTATATATAACAGTTTATCTGGAGTTGTATCTCATCTTATAGTCAAATTCAAATCCCCTTCTAAAGTTTTAGGTACGGTAAATAATAATATTAATTTCCCTCCTTAAAAATAAGAAACGAAAATGGTAAAAGTCATAAGGATTCTGATGTATGGAAAAATATATGGAAATTATTTCTACTCCCTCTAGGTGTGATCAAAATGGCAGAGCTTTATCTGCCTGCTTCAAGTCAGAATACGGCTTCAAATACGAAGGGGGTCTTCCATTTTCTCCTCAGCAATTTTTTCAGATGCTTGTTTTTCCTTATCAACATTATATTTCAAGTGGTTATAATACTATAATAAAAGATTTCAGTGGTTCAGTGCAACAAATTTGGAGATGGTTCAAACGAAGATTTTATAAAAAATAAAATAAACTTCTCAATGGTTCGTAAAATAAAAATCCTTCAATGGAATTCTCGGACGATTTTAGCTAATAAAGGGAATTTGGAAATTTTCATTACTCAAAATAAGGTAGATATTTGTGTAGTAAGCGAAACATGGTTATCTCCTCATTCCAAGTTTACCTTACAAGGTTATAATATATTTTGAAATTACAGGATGGACGGATATGGAGGAGTGGCAATTTTTACCAAAAAATTCACTGCCTTCGAATATGTCGCTTTTCCTCCACTCAGGGGCGTAGAAGGTATAGCAGAAGCGGTTAAGTTGAAAAATGATCTCAAATTGTTTCTATATTCGATTTATATCCCTCCTAATTCAAATATTCTAGAGAATGAATGGAATTTTTTTTCGGTTCTTAACATGACAATTCGGTGGTTGGAGGGGATTTCAATCTTCACCATTCGGCTTGGGAGTCTTCTTGGGATAGCCCAGCAGGTACTACATTTTTTACTTCAATGGAGAAATAGATTCAACGGAAAATTTCGAAAAAAAAAATGTAGATCATTTAGATTTACAAAAAATAAAAGTACCTATCAGTAAAAAAAAGGTAGACCTTCTGGTAGCGATATTACTGTTATTAGCTTACGAAAAAGGGGGAAGAAAAAAACATAAAAATTCTTCCTTTTAGTGAAAAAAACTGTGAAGATACAGTTGATAGTATTTTAAATTGAATACTGCCACAAAATTTTGTAATTCCAGATTCGAAATGGTTGAATATAACAGACTTGGTTCCAGTAAATGATATCGATTTACGGATTTTGGAGTTGAATATTTCAATATTAAAAAAAAATTTCGATCAAAATGCCTGGATTAACTTTAGTTATATTAAATAAATAGAAAGAAAATTCCATTTGGATTTGTAATATTCGTAATGTACCCCTTACATACACTGATGCCAGCATTCTATACGATGCTTGCCTTTATTGGTTACATATTTAATGTAATGAAGAGGACAAAATAACAAACATGTTTATTTGCACAAAGTGCAAACGTCAGAGCAACACTAAGTTGGTAGTACAAATTTTTTTAATTTTATAATTCATTCTTCCAGTATTATTTGCTTATGTAAAGTTTTATTTTGAGTTTTGTGATATTAAGTATAAAAATTATAAACTTTATTAGCCAAAAAATATAGCGTACAAAGAAAAACTTATTTAGTTATTTAGTAAGTATATGTAATAATTTATAGTCCGGTAGAAATATTAATGTTTATTCGTTATATTTGTAATTAATCACTTTCTCAACGAAGAATCACAGATCGATCAGCTTTTAAATTATAGGCTCGATTGTAGGTTTTTATATGTTGAAAAATCAAAACAGTAATTTTTTACTGACCCTGCACGATTTGAATCCGAAATTGATCTTCGTATGTTTTAATATGTCATGCAGTGCATGTTTAACATCTGCGTCAAACGGATCGTTTTGAATAGCACAGTCTTTAATTTTATACTTATATCTTAATTCTAAGTAGAATTTCGGTTGAACTTTAGTGATTTTAGTGACCATTTTTTAAGTGGTAGATTCAAAAATAATTATGTTAAAGGATCCAGATCCACCTGATAATGGCGGAGGTTATCTCTCAACTACAAATATTCTTAGTCAAACCTTTAAAGTGTTGGATGGTTTGGACGATATAATGGATCATCAAGAATCAGATAATACATAAGCGAATTTGGTGGGTCCGTTCTATTTACAAAATGTTTCTCAGCCATCGTTGAAATCAAATCCCTCTACTGGTACCCGGAAAATGCATAACTCCCGCAGTGTAACGAATAAAAATATAAAAGTTAATCCGCTTTCTTCGTCGCCTGCATGTCGACCTTTAACAGAGAATACTGATAACGACAATCGCAAAAAAAGGGACGCATTAAAATATGAATATTTTGATTCAGGTCCTTTCATTGTTTACATTGAAAGTATGAATAAAAATCTGAGCAACTTGCATCCATTGAGTTTTGGTAAATTATTATTCAGGAATAAAAAATCTCTTTCTGATATGATTATTGATATAGAAAAATCAGGAAAAAAATAGAGTTAAGATAATGATGAAAACGGGAGCTAGTGCAAATGAACTTTAAACATCAGATAAAATAAAAAATAACAATTTACAAGCGTACATTCCTTCATATTTAATACGACGCCAGGCTGTTATATGTAGAGTAGACTCAGATATTACATTGGACGAATTAAAAGACGAAATAAAACCCATTCTAGGTGATAATTTTGTAATTCTGGAATTGAAATGATTAAATAGAAAAATTATTAACTCGAAGATCAATCCATACAATATGTTCCCACTTTTAGTATTTTAGGTACTTATAGGGGTCAAGTTATTCCTATCAAAGTGTTAATTTTCAACTGTATAAAAGAAGTAGTTCCTTTCCTGCAACAAGTGATACAGTGTACAAAATGCTGGCGTTATGAACACGTTGAGGCGATGTGTCGAAGTCAGGAGCGTAGATGTCCGAAATGTGGTGAAAATCATGATCTTATAAATTGTAGGAGAGAACATTCAATTTGTGTTCATTGTTCCGGAGATCATAATTCTAATGATAGAAAATGCCCTTTCTCTGAGAAACAAAGGATCGTTTAAACTTAAATGGCAGAAGAAAACATATCCTACAAAGAAGCAGTGAATTTTATATATAACAGTTTATCTGGAGTTGTATCTACATCTTATAGTCAAAGTCAATCCCCTTCCAATAGTTTAGGTACGGTAAATAATAATATTAATTTCCCTCCATTACAAAATAAGAAACGAAAAATGGTAACAAGCCATAAGGATACTGATGTATGGAAAAACCATATGGAAATTATTTCTACTCCCTCTAGTGGGAATCAAAATGGCAGAGCTTTATCTGCCTGCTCAAGTCAGAATACGGCTTCAAATACGAATGGTGGGTCTTCCATTTCTCCTCAGCATGAGGTTTCAGATGTTTGTTTTCTTATCAACATTATATTTCAAGTGGTTATAACTATATTAAAAGATTTCAGTGGTTCAGTGCAGACAAATTTTGAGAATGGTTCAAACGAAGATTTTATAAAAAATAAAATAACTTCTCAATGGTTCGTAAAATAAAAATCCTTCAATGGAATTCTCGGACGATTTTAGCTAATAAAGGGAATTTGGAAATTTTCATTACTCAAAATAAGGTACATATTTGTAGTAAGCGAAACAGGGTTATCTCCTCATTCCAAGTTTACCTTACAAGGTTATAATATATTTTGAAATGACAGGATGGACGGATATGGAGGAGTGGCAATTTTTACCAAAAAATTCATTGCCTTCGAATATGTCGCTTTTCCTCCACTCAGGGGCGTAGAAGGTATAGCAGAAGCGGTTAAGTTGAAAAATGATCTCAAATTGTTTCTATATTCGATTTATATCCCTCCCAATTCAAATATTGTAGAGAATGAATGGAATTTTTTTTCGGTTCTTTACATGACAATTCGGTGGCTGGAGGGGATTTCAATCTTCACCATTCGGCTTGAGGGTCTTCTTGGGATAGCCCAGCAGGTACTACATTTTTTACTTCAATGGACAAATAGATTCAACGGAAAATTTCGGAATAAAAAATGTAGATCATTTAGATTTACAAAAAATAAAAGTACCTATCAGTAAAAAAAAGGTAGACCTTCTGGTAGCGATATTACTGTTATTAGCTTACGAAAAAGGGGGAAGAAAAAAACATAAAAATTCTTCCTCTTAGTGAAAAAAACTGTAAAGATACAGTTGATAGTATTTTAAATTGGATACTGCCACAAAATTTTGTAATTCCAGATTCGAAATGGTTGAATATAACAGACTTGGTTCCAGTAAATGATATCGATTTACGAATTTTGGAGTTAAATATTTCAATATTAAAAAAAATTTTCGATCAAAATGCCTGGATTAACTTTAGTTATATTAAATAAATTGAAAGAAAATTCCATTTGGATTTGTAATATTCGTAATGTACCCCTTACAAACACTGATGCCAGCATTCTATACGATGCTTGCCTTTATTGGTTACATATTGAATGTAATGAAGAGGACAAAATATCAAACATGTTTATTTGCACAAAGTGCAAACGTCAGAGCAACACTTAGTTGGTAGTACAAATTTTTTTAATTTTATAATTCATTCTTCCAGTATTATTTGCTTGTGTTAAGTTTTATTTTGAGTTTTGTGATATTAAGTATAAAAATTATAAACTTTATTAGCCAAAAAATATAGCGTACAAAGAAAATCTTATTTAGTTATTTAGTAAGTATATGTAATAATTTATAGTCCGGTAGAAATATTAATGTTTGTTCAATAAATTTGTAATTAATCACTTTCTCAACGAAGAATCACAGATCGATCAGCTTTTAAATTATAGGCTCGATTGTAGGTTTTTATATGTTGAAAAATCAAGACAGTAATTTTTTACTGACCCTGCACGATTTGAATCCGAAATTGATCTTCGTAAGTTTTAATATGTCATGCAGTGCATGTTTAACATCTGCGTCAAACGGATCGTTTTGAATAGCACAGTCTTTAATTTTATACTTATATCTTAATTCTAAGTAGAATTTCGGTTGAACTTTAGTGATTTTAGTGACCATTTTTTAAGTGGTAGATTCAAAAATAATTATGTTGAAGGATCCAGATCCACCTGATAATGGCGGAGGTTATCTCTCAACTACAAATATTCTTAGTCAAACCTTTAAAGTGTTGGATGGTTTGGACGATATAATGGATCATCAAGAATCAGATAATACATAAGCGAATTTGGTGAGTGCGTTCTATTCACAAAATGTTTCTCAGTCATCTTTGAAATCAAATCCCTCTACTGGTACCCGGAAAATGCATAACTCCCGCAGTGTAACGAATAAAAATATAAAAGTCAATCCGCTTTCTTCGTCGCCTGCATGTCGACCTTTAACAGAGAATACTGATAACGACAACCGCAAAAAAAGGGACGCATTAAAATATGAATATTTTGATTCGGGTCATTTCATTGTTTACATTGAAAGTATGAATAAAAATCTGAGCAACTTGCATCCATTGAGTTTTGGTAAATTATTATTCAGGAATAAAAAATCTATTTCTGATATGATTATTGATATAGAAAAATCAGGAAAAAAATAGAGTTAAGATAATGATGAAAACGGGAGCTAGTGCAAATGAACTTTTGACATCAGATAAAATAAAAAATAACAATTTACAAGCGTACATTCCTTCATATTTAATACGACGCCAGGCTGTTATATGTAGAGTAGACTCAGATATTACACTGGACGAATTAAAAGACGAAAAAAAACCCATTCTAGGTGATAATTTTGTAATTCTGGAATTGAAATGATTAAATAGAAAAATTATTAACACGAAGATCAATCCATGTTCCCACTTTTAGTATTTTAGCTACTTATAGGGGTCAAGTTATTCCTATCAAAGTGTTAATTTTCAACTGTATAAGAGAAGTAGTTCCTTTCGTGCAACAAGTGATACAGTGTACAAAATGCTGGCGTTATGGACACGTTGAGGCGATGTGTCGAAGTCAGGAGCGTAGATGTCCGAAATGTGGTGAAAATCATGATCTTATAAATTCTAGGAGAGAACATTCAATTTGTGTTCATTGTTCCGGAGATCATAATTCTAATGATAGAAAATGCCCTTTCTCTGAGAAACAAAGGATCGTTTAAACTTAAATGGCAGAAGAAAACATATCCTACAAAGAAGCAGTGAATTTTATATATAACAGTTTATCTGGAGTTGTATCTACATCTTATAGTCAAATTCAATCCCCTTCCAATAGTTTAGGTACGGTAAATAATAATATTAATTTCCCTCCATTACAAAATAAGAAACGAAAAATGGTAACAAGCCATAAGGATTCTGATGTATGGAAAAAACATATGGAAATTATTTCTACTCCCTCTAGTGGGAATCAAAATGGCAGAGCTTTATCTGCCTGCTCAAGTCAGAATACGGCTTCAAATACGAATGGTGGGTCTTCCATTTCTCCTCAGCATGAGGTTTCAGATGTTTGTTTTCTTATCAACATTATATTTCAAGTGGTTATAACTATATTAAAAGATTTCAGTGGTTCAGTGCAGACAAATTTTGAGAATGGTTCAAACGAAGATTTTATAAAAAATAAAATAACTTCTCAATGGTTCGTAAAATAAAAATCCTTCAATGGAATTCTCGGACGATTTTAGCTAATAAAGGGAATTTGGAAATTTTCATTACTCAAAATAAGGTAGATATTTGTGTAGTAAGCGAAACATGGTTATCTCCTCATTCCAAGTTTACCTTACAAGGTTATAATATATTTTGAAATGACAGGATGGACGGATATGGAGGAGTGGCAATTTTTACCAAAAAATTCATTGCCTTCGAATATGTCGCTTTTCCTCTACTCAGGGGCGTAGAAGGTATAGCAGAAGCGGTTAAGTTGAAAAATGATCTCAAATTGTTTCTATATTCGATTTATATCCCTCCCAATTCAAATATTGTAGAGAATGAATGGAATTTTTTTTCGGTTCTTTACATGACAATTCGGTGGTTGGAGGGGATTTCAATCTTCACCATTCGGCTTGGGGGTTTTCTTGGGATAGCCCAGCTGGTACTACATTTTTTACTTCAATGGAGAAATATGACTTATTTATAATGAACAATGGATCCCCAACCAGGTTAACGCCTCCTTCTCAGAGAAAATCAGCTGTGGATCTCACTTTTGGTTCGCGATCATTGATTACTCTTTTTAACTGGGTTCTAGATGATACTCTGGGATCTGATCATTTTGCGATCATATTTTTATGATCTAGGACTGATTGAAAACGTTTCTAGAAATTTTTCGAGATTATTCAATACAAAAACGGCCGATTGGCAAAAGTTTTTTATTTCATGCAAAATTCCTCATTTTCATTTTCTAGAGAGAACACAGATTCGAATTATAATATTTTCAGAGACAGAATGATTATGGCTTGCAGGGAATGTATCCCACTATACTCTTCTAAGTTTATCTCCAAATTCAACAAGTATTGGTGGAATTCCGATTGTGAATTAGCTGTAGAAAATAAAAGAATCGCGTATCGTTCATATTTAGTATCTTCAACTCTGGAAAATGTTTTGAATTACAAAAATTAAGAAGCTTTGTGCAGAAACATTATAAAAAAATAAGCGTGTTAGTTGAAAAACTTTTTGCTCTTCCATGAAAAAACATACCCCTATTTCGTTAATATGGCACAACATAAAAAAACTTCGCAATATCCAAACGATCTCACATCCTATTGTCGAAGGCGATTGGTCCGAATTTTTTTTCTCGAAACTATCTCCTGCTGGTACACATAATAAAATAATTGGGTTGCCTCTAATTCAAAATACCGATATTATATGTCAACCCTTCACCATAGCCGAATTGGATAGGTGTCTGAAAAGTAATTCCAATACTGCACCTGGGTTTGACAATATTCAATACATCATGTTATTCAACCTACCCCGTAGGGCAAAATATACCCTCTCACATATTTTTAACGATATTTTACAATCTGGAAATATTCCAGATGATTGGAGGACTTACATCGCATTACTATTCTGAAAGCAAATAAGGATCTATCATCTCCTGATTCTTACAGACCAATATCCTTGGGATCGTGTGTTCTGAAAACATTCGAAAGAATTCTAAAGTGTCGATTAGAGTGGTGGTTGGAATTTAATAATTTATTTCCTCGAAGTCAGTTCGGCGTCCGCAAAGGTCATAGTACTATTGACAGTATCTGCTGGTCACCGATATATATATATATATATATATATATATATATATATATATATATATATATATATATATATATATATATATATATATATATATATATATATATTCAACATTCACTGATAATAAAATATTGATGGCATTTTTTGCTGATATAGTGGGTGCATATGATAACGTTTCTCTGGATATATTGAGGCATGAATTAATCGAAATAGGACTAAGCCCCCGATTTGCTGCCCTCGAATTTATCCTTCATTCTAATAGAACACTGTTCTTTAAAATGGGGGTTGCTCTGGAAGGTCCTCGATATACTAGTACTGGACTACCACAAGGAGGAATTCTATCTCCGTCACTTTTTATTATTTATTATCATCGTTTAGAAAAATCTTTCAGTAATCCAAATATGAGAATCTTACAATATGCCGATGATATTGTTATTTACTCCTCGAATAAAACGTTGATAGACTGCTCTGAAGATATTGCAGAAGCTCTACGGGAATTTTCAAAATTTTTATTTGATCATGGTCATTTTCTTTCCACAGCTAAATCAGTGATGTGTTCATTCACTAACAGACGTTTGCAGTTTCCGGATCAATTCCAGTTCGATGATTTTAGTATTCTATACAAGTCATCGGTCAAATTTCTCAGAATTCTGTTGGATAAAATTCTTGGAAGGAACAGATTAATTCTGTAAAAACTAATGCCGAAAGAAGAAGTCGAATATTAAGGTATGTTTGTCTGTCGCTATCACTGGGGGGGGAGGGGGTTGTGGGCTGATCAGAATATTGCAATCCTTTTTTATAAGAGTTTGTCAGATCCATTTTAGACTATGGATGCTTCATTTATGGAAGTACTGCTAAGAGTACTATAAGCGGCCTGGATGTTTTACAAAGAAAATCCTTGAGAATCTGCATCGAATTACTAATTAGCACTCCAAATGATGTTGTACTTTCTGAGAGTGGGGAATTTCCTTTGGCTCATTGCAGATTGTTGCTAGCAGGTACATTCCTTCTCAAAAAAATGTCTATCGCATGTCCAGTCATTACTAAATTACACAATCTCTTTTTGTCTTCTCTGACTCATGAATACTGGGTGGTTAGGCCCGACCCTCTGCTCTCAGCCTGTTACAGCTACAGAAAAGTGTTTTTAAACCTTTTTTTATAAATACAAAAATAAAAGATGATATGCTATAATTAATAGACCCATCTCGGCCCTTAGACAATGGGTATATTTTTCATGTCAAGAGAATTTTTTTTATAATAAATTTAAAACAAAACTACCTTTTCTATTTTGTTTGAGAAGAATTGAGCAGAAATTTTTAAACTGTAGCATGGTAATTTAGTCTTTACCAGAAACCATTTTGCATTCAAACCGTGCAGTGTCCTTTTTGTGATATATCGAAAACTATTGGTGTTTGTTTCTATTCGTAGAGCTCATCGGTCTGCGAGCATGCAAAAGTACTGCTATTTTAAAACATAAAAAGCTCCAACTGCTCAAGTACAAATTCAACAGTGATCGAATTCTTTTGGATCATAATTAATAACTAGTTTTTCATATGAATACGAAGAAATGTGAAAAAAATTAGATTTTGTTTTACAATTTTTTTCGCCATGATTTTACATTTTCTTAATGTAATGTATTATATTGAGTTTTGTTATTGAATCGAAATTATATTTAAAAAAAAAATTATTTAGTTTAGTACCAATGCCTTTAAGTACACATAACAACTAATTACATATTTTTGCAATATATGAAAGGGTGATAAAAAAATTAATTTTTGTGCAAGTTTTTGTGTTATTTTTTGTATTCTTCTGTTCATTAAAGATGTTTATTTCCTAATAAATTTGATTTCATTTCCTCCTTTCATTTCAATTTAATTTGATTGAAAACGGACGCTTTTAAGTTAAGTTAAAGCTCATCAGACTGAATTAATCCATGGGCATAAGGCTCAACATTTCAAATTTTTCAAAGTACCTACAATAATTGAACTAACTTTTGAAAGATTAAATAAAAAATTACGTATAAAAAACGTTTAAAACAGGCTTTCAATATTTAGATGAGAACCAATGTAAAACAAAAACAAAAATCATATAGGTATAACATAATTTCAAGTTTCAACATAATGATCAAAGAAAATTTCTAAAATATGAAACAAATAAGATATGCTAAATTAACTTTATTAAAAGTTTTTGTATTGTTATAGATTTGATTTGGAACAATATATTATATTTCATTGTCTCCGGACTCAAAAATGTATTTAAAATATCACTGTCAATTAAGATTTATTTTAGTTTCTGAATGTCTGAAAATATACCGTAAATACCTATTACCATGCCTATTACCTGGTAAAAATTAAAAAAAAATGAAAAGGTGAAAAATTGTAACAAACTATAGTTTAATATAATATTATAATACTGGAAGAGAAGACCAAATTTTATTGTTTATTCACAGCTTTATTAAATAATTTGGACAGTCTTTATGAGTTTTTTTTTGCATTGACTAGACATTGCTTTAAAATTTTTTTCTGTAACTGTCTGGACAGTGTTTGTAAAACTTCTTGCTACACTGCCCAAAAAGTAATAACCATCTCTTTCGCGCATGCTTGTTGTATTGGACAGTATCCGTAAATTTTATGGCTACACTGTCTGAACAGTGCTCTTGTCACTCCCTATACGGGTTTGCTTATTGTATTGGACAGTATCCGTAAATTTTATGGCTACACTGTCTGGACAATGCTCTAGTCACTCCCTAAACAAAAACAAACCCGAGCTGGGATTATAACCTCACTTCTCTAATGTCAAGAAGCTCTGCAAATCCGCCAGAAAGTTGAATAATGTTTAACATAAAATGAGACTCCGGAGCATGTTAAAATATCCGCAAATGTTTCGCGACATTCACATTTTGAATATTTTCCCACCAATCAGAAAAAGTCCGCAACAAAATAATCCGCCATCTGCTGTGATGAAAACTAGGCTTAACGGCAGTTGACCATTTATCACAAGCCTGTGAAAAAACGTTATCTAAGTTTTAATTACAAAATTGTTTTTGATGTTTTGAATTTTTAATTAGTTTCTTTCAGTTGTTTACAAAACGTCAATTCACAAATTTAGCGGCACTAACTGCCATTATATACACTTGAAATTTTCGCAACATACCTACTGCCTTCTTTAACAATACGCAAATGGTGAAATAATGTGTAAACATTTCTTTACGCACTTGTTCTAAACAGTACAACTTCACGCAATGTGGAAAACTCATTTTACGCAATATCGAAGAAAAAATATGTTTTATAAATTTCACCAAAAATGATCTTCTCAGGGCATTTATTATTTTGTTATGTTATTGCTTTAGTCGATGAACTTCTCGTATATAATCAGCTGGTTAAAATGATATGTCCACTGAAAACAATTTTGTATGCTATACAAATTTGTAGACCTGAACCAAAAATAATATCAAATCCTTTTTATTTTCTATAATAAATCCTTCTCAAAATATCACTGAAACCCGCCCCGGTAGAAATGAAGCTGGTTATGATCATGCCCACCGAGTTCTGTCTTTAACTTTTTACAACACTTTCTTTCCATTGCATCGGCATTCTAGAGTACAGATATATATTATGATTTCTATGGAAATACCTCATATAAACATAGAAATTTGCCCAGCCTGTACAGCTATAAGTCGGACATCGAAGAGTTTCATATCCAAAATATTGCACTATTTATCTTGAATATTATTTCCTTGCCTCATTCAAACAATAGACCTTCAATTCATCAGCAAATAACAAAACTTTAGAATGCTTAACAACTTTAGATAGATCATTAACAAAAAGTGAAAACAAAAAAAGGGCCGAGGTGACTACCCTGCGGAATACCTGACGTAACCAGGATTGTTTTAGATTTGAAATTTTTAACTTTTAAAACTATTAAAGAGATGATCAAACACTGTTTTAACGTTGAATATGACGGAGCTTTGGTATGTCCAACTCGAAATTGCATCGCACACCAGTATATTCTTGACAACTGATTTCAAGTGTACGCTTGGTGTCTGGACTGTAATTCGGGACTGTTTCTGCCATCAACAATGAGGGAGTAGTTATTCATAAACCATCCGTAAAGATGTTTCGGATGAATTAATTTCTTCTCTTTTTCATCGAGATCATAAAGCAATAAAAAATGTTTTTTTTTCAACCCCGGTGGATTCCCGCATTGACTCATCATATACTGTATTTCACTTATGATTATAGGCGATGCGAGATGCCTATCCTTCCTAAATATAACTTTTCTCTCTCCTCTCTTCATATTCGTCCATTTTGGAGTTCATTGGTGGTTTTTCTTGATGACATTCATTGGCAGTTCCCGTACTTGACAAAGGGAATTCATCTCAAGGTGGGTGCCAACGGGGCGTATGTATCTCTTGATGCAAGAAATTCTTCATACTCTCTATTAGGATGCTGATAAACGGGCCTTATATGTTGTCTCAGTGCCTAGATAATATATAAAACACCCCCTAATTTGCTTGACCAGTTGACAAGCCATATCATCCATGTCCAGTTACCATCTGTCAAGTAAGATAGCACGATAGCTTCCTTCCACGGTTGTTCGGCATCTTCCTTAATCTGTATTTTGTTGGAGATTCGCTCATTCAGTTCGCTCTGGTGCTTCGCGCTGTTTGTGTAGGGGTCATATTTCAAGAAAATCTCTTGACATATGAGCCATTCCTTTCTCTACCGAGGCAACGCTGTGACTATGGCTATATCCCCGGGCAGCAGGAAAGCATTTGACGTGTCTATTCTCTTGAGCATACCAGGTTTGTAGTTGTATAGATGACCCGCTATCTCCAACCATTTGCCAGAGGGAGGGCATGTCTCGCGAGTTCCTCATTGAGTGATGTCTTTGGTTATGACATTCATGTAGCCAGTTTGATTTTGTAAAGCATCGGTCCAATATCTTACGGGCATCTCATTGTAACAGAGGGTAATATCCTTGATAATCTCCCATCTAGTCACATTCACACGAGGCCAGACCATAATATAATTGCTCTAGTTTCTATTATGTATTGCAGAGAATCCTTCTCTCTCCATAATGTGATACCTATAAAATTCCCTGGAAGTAACTGACCTGTTCGGATTAGTTTTATAAAGAATTCTCGTCCGATATCCTTCGTCTCCAAAGAGCAGTGGATACACCATTGGATCAGCTGGACAATTTAAATTTTTCAGTTCATTTAAATGTCAATTCTCGGATACAACTTGAGGTTCAGGTCGAAGTCGGATCCATGACCTCTAAAACAGAAAAAATATCTCATATGCTCTCGGGAAGATTGTGTTCACGCAACTCCCGATTGACGTTCTGCTTGAATCCCCGCACGAATTTTTCAATATTTCTATTAGAGTCTCTCATTTCTTGGATTACTAACCCGATACTCCGATACGCTGCAACATAAGTATTATATAATCGCGAAATGCGCTCTAATTTTGAAATTAAATCAAGTGGAACGTTAAGTTCTGCCACCAATCCTGTGCGATGCATTACTGCATCATCAGTATCTATAAAATAATATTGAATAATTTGGGTTGATCTGAAGTGTTAATAAGTGCTTCTTACTTCTTCTGCATAGTAGTATATTTTCGTTGTTATACCAAAACATATATTCCCTTGATCTGGTGTTTTTGAGGTCCTGACGATTGCGAATAGCTATTTAAAAAATTTATATTGTCTACAAATACCCTACAATTAGTAAACATATTCCCCAAACCGTTAATTCCTGAATCGTTCGAAAACGATTTGACCTCCTCTTTTTTCTTTTATCTCCAGTCGTTTCATGCCCATAATCGCTTCAGATCTTCTAATTAACTTTATTTGGGATACAACTTTGAATTGTCCAGCTTTTGGAAAGGTATGTAAGCTATATTCGGGTTTTTTTGCCCAAGATGAACAATAGGATACACAACAATAGTGATTCATCTCTTCTAAACGTATATAAACGATCCCCAATAAAATTAAACACAATTAAAACTCGACAACTTCTCATATAAAATACACGTAAACAGATGTAAATAAAGCAGTCTATGGCCCATGCGTTAGTAATATCCTACACCGGTAGGGGTCGTATCGCTTTTCTACGTTCGCGTATCCTGTCAAATGTCAAATTTTGAAATTTCATTGTGTTTCTAATCCATTTGACGTTATAAAAGTTGCGTTCGGTTTCCACATATCTGTTAGCTCGATTAATTCTGACAGCTCGTCAAGCGTTCGTTGAATAAAATCTATATCCTCGGTCCAATCCGCTCTGCGTTCGTTTATTGTCAGAGCGAGCAGAAAGATTTCATCGATTTGCTCTTAGTTGAGGAGCAGATTTTACGGATTCAATCGGTTCTCATTTGTCATTGATCATATGTGCAAATAATAATTTGAGTTGGAAGTTGCAATATATCAAAAAATAAATTCAATCAGAAATGCCCGAATTTGCAGCTGGGAGTTTTTCATACATTTGCAATGTATGCGATCACAACTGTCCTGATCCTCAGTTGATGACCCATCATATGAGAAATAATCATTCCTTCACAAGTAAATTTGATTAACGTTTGTTCATGTGCATGAATATTTTATCATCACATGTAAGACGTGAGTTGCGAATT
>JARQZK010001893.1:0-15222 GCA_030704885.1 Cynegetis impunctata | reverse complement strand
CGGCAGTGTCCAACTGCTCTGGGGTATCAAGAGGTTGTAATCTCGGAAGTGACTCCTGAAGATGGTCAGTGAAGGCGGCCCAACAAGTCGTCGTCATCTGCGTCTGGAATTCTCCTTCAGGGCAGGTGCCTAGAAATAGAAGAACAGGATCATGGTCTGAAGACAGGTCGCTCAAGGCTGTTAATCTGTAAGGAAGTGTGATTTCCTTCAGGATAACTGTGTCCAGGACGTCGCCTTCGCCCAAGTTGTTGTAGTGAGTCGGCTCTAGTGGACCATCGACTACCACGTCTCTGTCGTCGGCGTAGGCTCGAAGAGTGTTCCCTCTGGGGTTCGCCCTTCTGCTGTGCCATGACTGATGTTTGGCGTTGAGGTCGCCAGCTACAATCGTTGCGCAGTTGGTGCTGAGAATTGTATCCAGGTCGGTTTCCAAGAGTTGTCGGTTTGAAGGGTTGTACACCGATATGAGCCTGACGGTTCCTACCGATGCGGTAACTATCTCTACGGCGGTCGCCTCCAGGTTCACCAAGTCGCCAGTGACGGCGGCGTGATGCTCCAAGTGCGACCGCACATAGATGGCGGTACCGCCTCCTTGACGATCCTGTCGGTCGTTCCTGTACTGGATGAAATTGGCGATCTTCGCAGTGTCGGAGGCTTTGAGGTGAGTCTCGTTCACCAAGATGACATCCACTTCATTTCTCTCTGCGAACTCTTGCAGCTCCAGAACCTTCTCGCGGAGACCATTTGCATTCCAGAATGCAACCTGTAAAGATAAAGGTTGTAGCTTCCTTCTATTCATTGAATGATTAGGAGAAAGCTGCAATTATATCTGGCAGACAGCTGAAGATAGCTGCCGTGATT
This sequence comes from Cynegetis impunctata, assembly GCA_030704885.1. NCBI lineage: Eukaryota > Metazoa > Arthropoda > Insecta > Coleoptera > Coccinellidae > Cynegetis > Cynegetis impunctata. The sequence continues at coordinate 14,364 of JARQZK010001893.1, read as the reverse complement.
TCTGCGGGAGTCTTGGCCGTGAAAAGGGCTGACGTCACTTTCTGGATTAATGGCATGAATTTCTCCATGTTGAAGCCCGAAAGCATCTTAATGAAATTCGAGAAATTTTCGTTCTCGGGAATTTCGGTCTTCTGCTGCTCGGACTTCCTTGGTGAAGGGGCGGCGGCAGGTGGAATGTTTGCTGGCGTTGCGACAGGTGTGCTGTTTGCTGGCGTTTCAACAGCTGGATTCACCATCTTGGAGTAGCTAACTCCTGGGACAGTCCTGGATGCCTTGAAGGGGGCGGCGTTGGTCTTGGTCCTCGGTGGGGGGGCGGGGAATGCTGGACATCCACGGTAGCTGGCCGGATGGGGACCCTGGCAGTTTGCGCACTTTGCTGGCTCAGTACGTGGTTTTGTGCAGTTCACGCTGTGGTGCCCTTCTCCGCACTTAACGCAGCGAGGAGGTGCCTTACATTGGCTTTGACCATGATGAAACCGTTGACACTTGTGGCATTGGCTCGCTCCGGTCTTGGCTCTTGGGGATTCTACTTGCACTCGGAGGCGAAGGACATGCGTCATCTGAAAGATGCGCTTGGACTCCGCATTCCTAGTGAGAGTCACCATCAGCAATGGCATTGGTCGTTTTGCCGCCGACGTCATCCTCGTAACCGTTAGGGCTGGGTAGTTCTGGAGTTTCAGGTCCTCCAAAACCTCTGCTACTGGCACCTCCATTGGTAAATTCCTCAGGACAACTCTGAGAGGCTTCTCCTCTGGGAGGGGGTACGTGTGGTAGGGAACCTGGAAAGTGTCAAAAAGTCGTGTAATTCCACGAAAATCGTCAATTGAAACGGGACTGATACTGATCCCGTCTCTGATGTTTTTCGCTTTCGCGAAATTTAACTTCTCGGCGGACAGTTTGGCCGATATTCTCGTCCAAAGCGTCTTGTCCCTGATCACTATTGGGGGCGGTGATTTTGGTTTAGCAGGTTGGGTGGTGCCTGCTTCGGGGGTGGCTCCTTGGGAGGAGGTAGTTTCTTCATCGGAATCGTCCATCTCTTCCAACACTTGGAAGCTATTCTTCACTGCCACTGGGGTTGGTTGAGCGGCATTTGAATTTTTCCTTTTCCGATGTAACTCGGGAGACTTCGCGTTTTCAGATGTCCTCTTGTTTGGTCTGGGCACGGCAGATGTGGATGGAGTATCTGCTGGGGGTATATTTTTGCACTCCTGTGCATCTTCGCTGGGCAACGTGGAACGAAGGCTATGTAAAAGATTACCTTGAGTGGTTTTACTCAATGAGTTAAACCACTCAAAGTCATTAGTCGGCATGACTGCACTCTGATAAGAGCACAGTCACATTGATTCTAAAAAGAATCGATTGGGCGTGGCTTCAACTCGAACTCTCGAAAAGTTTAGTGCACCAAGAACTAAGACTGCAAAATACAAGTCCCGTGCACACAGAAACTAAGTTCCGTATGCCGTAAACTTGCACCTACAATTTCGAAGTTCAAAATGCCTCAAACTTGACTCAGCTCCAAGTGGGCGTGGCTTCTGTTCGAACTTGCGTGGCTTCGGCTTGAACTTGTAAAAAATTTCTATTCAGCTGTGTTCTAAAAAGAACACTTTCTTGAAAAAGAAACGAATAGAAATTTATTCCAAGAAGGCGTGGCTTCTGCTCGTACTTGAAAATTGCTTGCTCGAAAAACTTCAGGAAGGCTTCCGTTCGATCTCGGAAATATTTATTCCTATGTTCTAAAAAGAACACAGTTTGATTCTAAAAAGAACCGAATAATATTTCCAAAGAACTCTGCTTCGGCTTGAACTTGAAGAATTGTCGCTTGTAGTTCTCAACTCGATCTCTCTGCTGGTACGTCTGACTCGCTCGGAGGTCTGGCTGGGAATGAACGTCGCCCCCTAAAAATCTCGGTTTTATGAGAAACGTAGGTTCGCGCCTAAGCCACGCCCCCCGCTGTTCGCAATTCGTACGCTACGGCCCCGATTGGACGATCGGTATTTCCTCGTTCGGGCTCTTATTGCGATCGTACGAACGAAACCAAACTAGTCACGATAGTTTGTATATTTCAGATTTGTCCACCCACAAAATATCGTCGTGTTATAGCGACGGTGACGTTATCTCTTGCCGTCTCTAGCTCCGCGAAGCGGGGTTCCGATCCCGCAGGTACGAATACCTCGCGGACGTTCGATCGGGCGGGACGCTCGTTTCGATGCCGATCATCGAGATAGGACGTATCGGACGTACCGCGAGTCAGACATGGACGAACGGACAATCGCTATTGAGGATACCTGCTCGATCTACATCGCCGCGCGATCGTACGGCCAGTCCGGATAAGTCAACCGTCGTATCAAACGACGAGACGATCGATCTAGGAGGGCCGCTCTCGAACGACGATGCCTGCTAGGAATCGGCGTCGTTCGAATTAACGAAGAGCATATATTCGAACTTCGCGTACGATATTAGCTTCTCACCTCTGACGGTAACAGGCCAACCCGTACATGCGGAGACGGCGGCATTCCGCGTATCGTTATTCTCCCGTCGTTTCTCCCTTCAGAGCCAATTCCCGTACGAGGACGGCCAAATACTCTCGCTGTACGACCACCATTCCGCGACGCCGGACGACTAGGCAGTACCGAGTAAATTTAACGCTTACCGCCGGGAACTCTATTCGAAACGAGAGATCGAATTATTCGCGAGGCTGCCGCCTACACACGCTTCTACGGAGACGACTCGCTGCTAGTACGTCGTCGAGACGAACGTCTATCGACGCTATTGTACCTATCGAAACTCTCTGTCGATCGACCGTATTCATTCAATATGTAAGATTGACGAGGCTAGCGCGCTCCGTCGTATGACAGATTCTGTCGACATCTCGCGGGGCAGTCGACGATTTGTATTCCGTCATCTCGATTCGATTCGGTCAACGATCGGCTTCGGATTCGTAACTCAATAATATATCTACTCTAGAAGACTCAAACACGTTCAATATGTCCGAAGTAGAAGTTCTACCGACAGCGTCTCCAGCGACGAAGGTGAAGAAGGGTGCCGAGAAGAAAGTCGCCAAACACGCCAAGCCTACTCACCCTCCCACATCCGACATGGTGAACAACGCTATCAAAGGCCTGAAAGAAAGGAGCGGTTCGTCTCTGCAGGCGATCAAGAAATACATCGCTGCCAATTACAAGGTAGATTCCGAAAAACTGGCTCCGTTCATCAAGAAGTATCTCAAAGCGGCGGTAATCTCCGGCTCTCTAGTGCAAACGAAGGGAAAGGGCGCCTCCGGTTCTTTCAAACTAGCTGCGAGCGGCGCTTCTGCTCAGGGAAAACCGAAAGCGGCTAATACCAAGAAGGCGTCCGCAGACAAAAAAAAGAAATCCGCCGTCGCCGCCAAATCATTATCGACTGAAAAGAACAAACCGACCGGCGCTACGAAGTCCAGAAAACCTGCCGCCGACAAAAAGATGAAAATAACTAAGTCGCCGTCCAAGGCGAAGAAATCCGCGAAGTCACCCATGAAAAAACCGAAGGCTCCTAAGCCGAAAACAGTCAAGGCCGTCGCGGTCTCTTCGAAGTCGAAGAAGGTGGCGTCGCCGAAAAAAAAGAAGTAATGTTCAAATCCCTTCGCCTAGAACGAAAATATCCCCTGAATCGGCCCTTCTCAGGGCCTCCAATTGACCTAACTCTATAATGTTTCTCTATTACGGCTACCCGGAATCATTTTATGTCGACTAGATATCCTTTTCTGACTTCAACTCTTCATCTATACCGCTTAATATCGGCGATTACTATTCCGCTCTAATTGTAATTGCATCTCGATCTGCTGCCATCTGTACGCGATGCACTTCGCGAATTAGAATTTTTTTTTATTAGAGGGTTGCAATTCGGTATACGGATTCGGTTGATGTTGAGGCGCGTTTCTTCAATGCGCTCCACTGCATTCCTCATGCACTTCCCGTTATTTACTTGGAGATAAATTATTTTCTACTATTAAATTCGATATGCTTATGCGTGTATTTTCGGAATAAGATTCAATTCTCTAGAATCTCATCTCGACGCGATGCATTTCGCGCTCGAATAGTACGGCTTTGGTGCTGCAGCTCTGCTGCTCACGATTTTTTTGGCTCTATCTAGATGGTGAATTGTTTATAACAAGTTCTGCACGTTCAAGGGGTCCGAATTTCGAACAATCTGATATTATGTATCGCAGCCATACCGACACTTTTTTTAGGAAATTGACGTTAGGGATACTACGTAAATTACCGTTGTTCATTTTAATTTATTTACAACATGAATCAAGTGCGCGCGCGCGCGTGTGTGTGTGGGCGCGCGCTGTCCTCGCAATGCGATAGCAATGCTTCTGGAGAGTAGAAGGCGGAGGCAAGTATAAGGCGGAGGTTATGGTGGATGCGCTTTCTAACGAACCACTATTCGGTCGAATATGTCGGTACTCGCACGAACGAATCAGACTTATAAGTGCTTAATGTCCATTAAGGTTATATAAATAAAGTCAATATTTCACTAGTTCGTAATGGTCCGTAATTGTAGGGGGTGCGTACGTTTCATTTTGGGGCCAACTTTAGACTCCTGAGCCTGTACGATGCTTGTAGATTAGTTCATTATCTAACGGCTAGTCCAATGTTTGAAGGAAAGCTGATGGTCGGGTCGAAAGTCTATTTTTTGAACATCTATTTATTTCTTGAAATTTGCAGTCGACCGGAGGTTTTTCACAGGTTCCTATTTGGGTAGCCTGAAGGTAAATCCTCAGTTCCTTGTCTTACTGCTGATGATCTTCCGACAAGGCGGCCGAAAATCACCTGATCCAATGAAAACGCCGAATTGTGACCAACGTTTCCGCCAATGAACGTACAGTCCTCCCCTATTTCGTGAACTTCCCCAACTAATCCGTGTGGGGGCGGTGCGGCTTCGAAATAACCTGCACCTCTACAACCTGTCTCTGTCGCTCTTCTCTGTTACGGGTCGCAACACTGATAACTGTGGACCTAGCGAGTAGTAGTTGTGCCTATTTGACCAGTGACCAGTGCAAGTTTCCGATTGACAATTTTTACTCTCGATTATTAGTTTAACGTATCGGTGAATTCAAAGGTTAGTTGAATACCTAGTGATCTCTTGATTCCGCCATTCTTTTCCCTGCTTATATACCGTACGCCGGCGATTAATTATATCCTAGTCCTTCATTGCGTGAAGGTGCTTTTATTTCCATTAATCATTATAGCACGTGGAGATTTATACGAGTATTCAACTCGTGTCGCGCTCTCTTGTTCGAATATTTTATGACTCCTGCTATTATTCCAGTAAAGTAAGTAATCCGTATATAATCGGGTTTGATTTATTGATTCAAGCATCATCTGTTCACATATATTCAATGTCTTTCTCTCGCAGGATATATCCTATTTATGACTATGGTTGTCTCCTTATATCGTTTCATCTCCTTTTCAAATTACAACGGTGCTAAGGAAGTTTCCCTCCTAAATTGATTTATTTGCGATATCTCGGAATATTAGACTACGATTAATATGCACCAATGTTCCGTCTCCTAATGACCACGTGTTCGATGAAGGATATATATTATACTCTTACCTCGCCTACTGTGGGAGATATGTTGGGAATATTAATAATCGGATATTATCGGACAAATAATACTAGATAACCGTGATGATATGTCGTTTCGTTTTCTATGTAAAAGAATAATAATCTAAACATCAAGAGCTGTCTCGCCGTATCGTAGATGTAACGTATACATGTAGCCCCAACCAATTTCAGAGCGATATTTTCTAATTATAACATTACCGTACACGTATTATTATAGACGACGTCGTGCATCGGAACTATCCTTTTTTTTTAAATTAATTTTATTTCCCGGGCATCGGCCCCCTTAACCTCCGCTCTCGATGCGTTAAAACGGCTCTTGTAATATGAACCCGGCGTTACCATTACTTTAGTTACACTCGTAGCTCCGCCCTATTCGACGTTGGCTCGAGTTACGCGATTGGCGCATCTACGGAGACTATATAACTGCTGCTACGAGCGGTTTCGAGGCACTATTCGACGGACCTCGGTACGAGATACGTACTCTATTGATTCGATTTTATCACAGTTTGCAACATGTCAGGCAGAGGCAAAGGCGGAAAGGTTAAGGGAAAGGCAAAGTCCAGGTCCAGCCGTGCGGGACTTCAGTTCCCCGTAGGACGTATTCATCGACTTCTACGTAAAGGAAACTACGCCGAACGCGTCGGAGCCGGAGCTCCGGTATACTTGGCAGCCGTCATGGAATATCTAGCCGCCGAAGTTCTAGAATTGGCAGGAAACGCAGCTCGAGACAATAAGAAAACGCGTATCATTCCGCGACATCTCCAGTTGGCCATCAGGAATGACGAAGAGTTGAACAAGCTGCTGTCGGGCGTGACCATTGCCCAAGGAGGAGTGCTCCCTAATATCCAGGCCGTACTGTTACCTAAGAAGACCGAGAAGAAATCGTAAATTCATCAAGTCCGAACGAGCGTTCGCATATAAAGGCCCTTTTCAGGGCCACAAATTATATATCCTATTCTATGTTTCATTATTACGGAGGCGACACTACGAACGAAGATGATTATATAATCGTTCTCTCCGTCGGTGAATGGAAATACATAACGTTCGTCCATGCGCTCCTGCTGATAGGCTCCGGCGAAGCGTACTTACTCTGGATCTGACTGTTGTTCATACAAAATAATACGTCGCGATTGACAATTGAAACTATATTACCCCGATATTTTCTTATATTACGGATTTATAACGGTTCTAAGTAGAGAAGCGTATATATATATATATATATATATATTCTTTACACGCACACTTCATGCTGATAGAAGATTTACCAATAGTTTACGTGATAATCAAGATCGTTTTGGAACAAGCTCCATAATACTTTGGTTGAGGGTCCGTTCGGAAGTAACGGCAGAGTTAATTTGTGGTCCTGAAAAGGACCGATGTTGAAAAGTGCCGCGGCGGTTGACGATATGCGGCCGACGAGTTTAACCTCCGAAACCGTATAGGGTACGACCTTGACGTTTTAGGGCATAGACGACGTCCATTGCGGTGACGGTTTTCCTCTTTGCGTGCTCGGTGTAAGTGACCGCGTCCCTGATAACGTTCTCGAGAAACACCTTCAGTACGCCTCTCGTTTCTTCGTAAATGAGACCGGAGATACGTTTTACCCCTCCGCGTCTGGCCAACCTCCTAATGGCGGGCTTCGTTATTCCCTGGATGTTGTCTCTCAGAACTTTACGGTGACGTTTCGCGCCTCCTTTTCCTAATCCTTTGCCTCCTTTACCTCTTCCGGTCATGTTGCTCTCTATAGGTATACTACTTCTCGGTCAGGTCGATCGTCGAAGAATGAGTCTGTCGCAGGAAATCAATCAATCAATCAATCAATCAAAATACGTTTATTGAATTTCTGGGGGGATGGGGTACATTTTTGTTTCTAGCTAAATATATTATGGTGGGAAGTTATAAGGTTTTTCAACCTTCTTCAACCCTGGCTTTACTTAATTAATTCTCTAACATTTACAATATTAATAAAAAATCCTAATTTTCCTATCGGGGAATGCGGCTGCGGCCGACTTTTTTGCTAATTACGTGCCATTCGGTCCAAGGTCAATATATTTCAACTGACATTAGATGGTAAGGGAAACCACAGAAAACCTTTACCCACGCAATGTACTGATGTTCTTAACTTTATTATATATATATTTACAAATGGTTGACAATAGATACAATAGATGCTGACGTTTCGCGCACTAACCGAACCGCACTCGGTTTTTCGGAGCGGATTGACTTTTCGCGCACTGTCGACACTACTCGCACTTTCGGCACTACTCGCACTATCGACGTTTCGCGCACTTTCGGCACTACGCGCACTTTTTCGGGTCAGCGGATTAGAAGTGGTATGTCCTCTAGGTGGTCGAGGACTTCATCAGGAGGGTCCTGAAGCACTTGGAGGATTCTGGAAGGGGGGAAAGGAAACCTTTTCTTAGGCCTTCTGCAGAGGACCCTTCGTCGACGGTGCCACGGCGTCATGAGCGTCGATCGGGCTTCGATGTTGGGACCGTGCAATGTACGTTGGGCGTATCGAGCTTGGAGATTTTTGAGGTGTTCAAAAATGGGGGGAATTTTTACGTGTTCGTGTACTAAGTGTGACGGATAACGTCTGTCTAGACGGAAAATACTACGGCAGATTGCTCTTTCGCAGCTCTCCAACTGTCGGACGTATCTGTGAGGTAAAGTCGAATAGAGTAACGATCTATATGCTACTACTGGTCTTATGAACGTTTTATACGTGTTTAACAGAGTTCGAGGATTACATCCTCGAATTCTGCCTCTTAGAGCATATAGAATGTTAGATCTGTTTCGGACTTTTTTGAGTGTGTTTTGTAGATCGGATTTCCAATTGTTGTGTTGGTTGAATGTGACTCCCAAGTAAACAACGTCCTCCTGTAGTTCGAGATTTTCACCCCATAACCTTAGTCGGACGTCGTTTTTGTTGAATTTACGTGTTTGAGTGTAATTTGGGTGATGGAAAAGTATTGTTTGTGTTTTACTTGGGTTAGGTGTTATTCTCCATTTGCTCGCCCACGTACTGATCTGGTCAAGGTAGCCCTGCGCTATGCGGTTGCATAGTGTCGACGTCCTCGCCGTGGTCCATATCGCCGTGTCATCTGCAAAAAGCGAAATCTGTGTATCTATATTTATAGGATGGGGGATATCGTATGTGAAAAGGAGGTAAAGGAGGGGAGCGAGAATCGATCCTTGCGGAATTCCCGCTCGTGGAATAAATGGTTCGGAAAAGGATTTTTGTACTTTTATTCTGATGCTGCGGTCGGAAAGATAAGAAACTAAAAGTTTGATCAGATGGAGGGGGAGATGGATATCCTGAAGCTTCCGAATCAGACCGGCATGCCAGACCTGATCGAACGCTCTCTTGATATCGAGAAAAGTAGCGAGAACGCAGTCACCAGTATTCAAAGCTTTTGTTACGTCGGTATGTAATTTCAAAAGGGGATCGGAAGTGCTACGGAAGGGCATGAAACCATGTTGAGTGTTTGGGATGATATTACGTGCATCGACAAAACTTCTGAGTCGCTGGCAGATAATTCTTTCGAACACCTTACCAACGACATTCAGGAGAGATATCGGTCTGTAATTGTCTGGGGATGTGAGATCTTTGAAAGGTTTTGGAATAAGAACTGTCGTGGCCTCTTTCCACGCATGCGGGAAATAACACAGTTCGAGGCATCGGTTGAAGATTTTGGACATATATTCCATAGCCTCGGGAGGGAGTTGTCGGAGAACGGCACGTGATATGCCGTCGCCTCCTGGAGCCGTGTTCTTGCCCGAATGTATGGCTTCCGCCACGACGTCAGGATCTATTGGGGAAGTGAGTGGATCACCTCCGTTCAATTGGATTTCAAAATTAATGTTTCTAATATTTTCTAAATTATGTTCTAAATTTAAAAAAAGTTGATTATCAAAAAGTGGATTTTGAGGAATTTGGAAAATATTTTCTAGATGTTGTTTGAACAAATTTGCTTTATCTAAAGGTTCTATTATAAATTGATTATCTGGAGTTTTAAGGGCAAGTATTTGAGTTTTTCTGGATCCTGAAAGAATTTTGAATTTACGCCAGAATTCTTTGCCGTTTTTGAAGTCAAGTTTCGACGTAGCGTCGGACCACTTTTCTTCTTTGAAACGGTTAGTTTCCCGGCGTATTGTTGCCGAAAGTCGATTATATTCGGTTTTAATAGCGGCGTCTCTTGTTCTAAGAAATAGACGATAGAGACGTCGTTTTTGTTTAATAATTTCCACTATGAACGGAGGCAGGGGAGGGCGGTGAATGTTAATTGTTTTCTCTGGAGCAGAGGTGTTGAATGATTGTGTAATTAATTGAGTGAAATTAACAATAGTATTATCTAATTCACGAGTATTCAGAATTTCTGGCTGAACGGGAAGATTTTCTGTCATAAGATTACGGAACTGTTCCCAGTCCGTATTTTTAAAATCCCTGAATGTGATAAATGAAGGTTGTTGAATTGGGGGAGTAGACAATGAAGAATTGACCAGAAGTGGGAGGTGGTCGGATGTTATCGTTTGTCCGATAAAACATGGATCCTCAAAATAACGAATAAGTTCAGGCGTAATCAGAATATGGTCGGTTATGGAAGTACCGTTATAGTTAAAAAATGTAGGATTTGTATTATAACACCTCCATAGATGAAATTCTATGAGGCATTCGGATAGAATACGACCATTTCTGTTCGTTGTTGCATCGCCAAATTGAATATTACGGGCGTTGAGGTCGCCAAGCAGTATAGAGTTCGGGATTGTCGATATATATTGCAGAAAATCCGCCGGAAGAATATCGCCAGGGGGATGGTAGTAACTAAAAATAGTTACTGTTAAATTATTAAGGTGGAGCCTCGCGGCTACGCACTCTAGATGTGAGAACTCGTTCGGAATTGTAAATTTAGTTGATGCAAAACAATTTTTAATAAGTAACGCGGTGCCACGTATGGCTCCGAGTAGACTATTGCGTTGAAATGTATTGTAATTTGTAAAAAAGAGAGGGTGTTTCAACTTGGTTTCAGTTATTGAAAGGATGGATATATTATGGTTTAGGAGGAGTGCTTTAAGGAGATGACGCTTGCGGCGAAGACCGCAAGCGTTTACAGTACCTATTGTAAAATTCATTTTACTCGGGGATTGACGATATAACGGATTCCATCGAATCGTCCAAATCGATAACGATGGGGGCCATGGTAATGGATACTTTGCTGCCGCAATAATTAATTATCGCAGTACGATTTAGGAATGCGCTGGAGCATTCAGTGATTACTTTGGTAATAATTTCCCGTTTTTCGGGGAATACGTTCGAGAGTGTTTGGGTTATGAACCGAATCATGGAATGGATTCGGGCGAAATGTTCGCACTTAGGTGGATCTTCGGAAACACTCTCGTTGAGGACTTGGATGGGGGCGATTTTGTGGGACTCCGTAGGAGGTTCCCTGCGTTTAGGGCACTTCATGTCCCACGCAGGATGATCACCCCTACAATTAGGGCAGGTAGGATTTTTTTGTTTGGGGCATAAGTTATTTTTGTGATTGCCACCGCAAGAGGCACATGCTGGCTTAGCGACACAGTCGAGGCGATCGTGACCGTTCTTAGAGCAAAGCGAACAAAACTTTGCTATTGGAAGCGGAACTTTTGACGGTTCCACTTCGTGTGTACGACCGTAGATCGACAAACCATTAAGCAATAGTTCGTCGATCGCGGTCTTTGAAAAAGTGATGACTCTTATGAGAGTCGTAGGTTTGTTTGTCGCTCTGGAAGTTATTCTCCAGCATTTATTAAAATTGATATTTTGAGATTTAATGGCCTGGGATATCTCCTCGACTGAGTAGCTAGTGTCAACGTATTTGACCACACAAGAGTAGGAAACTCTAGGTGATCGACGTTCAGGAATGTTTTGGGAATTATTGCGGTTAAGCGATGAAAAGGTAATTGAAGGAGTGCCAACAAGATTTTGGAGGGTTTTTTGGAAATCAGGGGGGCAGGGGTAGTGCACTCAATGAGCGCGGTCTGGTTAAAATTTACTTTGAGATTACTCAAAGTCAATTTTGTTGTTTTGATGAGTTTATAAAACTCCTTTTGGGATTTAATATTGTTCGGAATGTTGCGAACAACATAACGAAAAAGTTTAGGTTTGGGGACAGTGGTACGATTTGAAGAATCGTCCGACGAATTGGATGAAAAAGAGGAATTTTGGGAGGTTGGAGGTTTGGGAATATTCAGCGTAAGTAGAGAGGGGATGGGGGATGTCGGAGTAGCGTTTTTTTGACTCCTGGTGGTTCGTTTCTCCGAAGTATCGCTCTTCGGAGTGGAGGACCTCCTACGGGGGACGGGGGTTGGGACGGAGGCAGGTGGTTTTTTACGACCACCCGCCTTGGCGGCGGTGTTAGGCATACGGGGTTATATATATGAGCAATCAATAAAAGGAATAATTGAATAAAATGGAATAGACTCACCCGATATACACTTCACAACACGATTCACAGGACTTTTTTTCACTCGGCACTTTCACTGGACTTTTTCACAACACAACACTTGAGGGCGATTAGATTAAGAGGATTTGAAAAAATCCTCTTCGTCGATCGTAAATAGTGAAAGAATATTCGAGAAGTCGAATTAAAAAATTCGATTGTTGAAGTTCGTATTCGCCTCGTACTGTCGTCGATGAAAACTGCAGACTTGAAAAAGTCTTCCGGATACAAAATAGTTTTCAAGCAGTGACTATTTCTTCTTCCTATTGCAGCTTTCAGGATCACTTGAAGTTATCTCTTCGACGTCTCGGAGTGGAATGGTCGCAGGAAATCGTTGTCCATATATTTATAGATTCTCGTAGGCCCCGCCCTCCGCTCCGCCGTCGTGGCCAATCGTAACCTAGCCAGAATCTCGCCTCGCTCGCATTTTATAAATATATCCCACAGAAGTTTTAGGCGGCATCCATTCTAGAACAGCTGTCGGCCGAGTTGACATCGTTCTATACGCCATGGCACGTACGAAGCAAACAGCCAGAAAATCGACGGGCGGTAAGGCTCCTCGTAAGCAGTTGGCGACCAAGGCGGCGAGAAAGAGCGCTCCCGCCACCGGGGGCGTGAAGAAGCCCCATCGTTATCGCCCCGGTACCGTTGCGCTTCGAGAAATTCGACGTTATCAGAAGAGCACCGAATTACTGATTCGTAAGCTTCCGTTCCAGAGATTGGTCCGCGAGATCGCGCAAGATTTCAAGACTGACCTTCGTTTCCAAAGCTCCGCCGTTATGGCCCTACAAGAGGCTAGCGAGGCATATCTCGTGGGATTATTCGAGGACACGAACCTGTGCGCTATTCACGCCAAGAGAGTAACCATCATGCCAAAGGACATCCAGCTCGCCCGTCGCATTCGAGGCGAACGCGCATAATGCGGCGCCCGTTTCCCATCGACGGATAATTATCTAAATCGGTTCTTTTCAGAACCACAATACTTGTATAAATATCATTCTCATCTAACGAGCGCTCTCGATAAACACGTACTTCCGATTGATAGATATTAAGGGCCATTTACCGAAATGTAATACACGCGATTAGAACGTACTTATCCGCGATTTTATGTGTCGCTTTTATCGAATACATCGGTCGAGTCCGAAGGGTAATTGCTCGTTTTCGCAGAGTTCGATAACGACGGTATTTTTATTTCTCCCTTCTTTAGCTTCGGAAATTATACGGGACATTCCGGCGTTCTATCTCGAAATTATCCGACGTTACGTATCCCTACGGTAAGGAGGGATAACTGACAATTGAACGCTCTATCGGAGAGGTTTGTCGATATATATGTTATACGGTGAAGTACATGATATTCAATCGTTAATTTTGTGGTTCTGAAAAGAACCGATTTATAAGTAACCGGGAACGCACGTCGAGGTACCTGTGAGGGGCGCTTATTTCGAGCTGGTGTACTTCGTGACGGCTTTGGTTCCTTCGCTGACGGCGTGCTTGGCTAATTCCCCGGGCAGAAGGAGACGGACCGCCGTTTGTATTTCTCTGCTTGTGATAGTCGACCGTTTGTTATAGTGGGCTAATCGGCTAGCTTCGGCGGCGATTCTCTCGAATATGTCATTCACGAAGCTGTTCATGATGCTCATCGCCTTGCTCGAAATGCCGGTATCCGGATGAACTTGCTTCAATACTTTGTAGATATAGATTGCGTAGCTCTCCTTCCTCTTACGTTTCTTTTTCTTATCGCTCTTCGATATGTTCTTTTGGGCTTTGCCCGCTTTCTTCGCGGCCTTTCCACTAGTCTTGGGCGGCATTATGCTTCGATGTCTCGCTGCAGAATGAACGTCGCCCCCTAAAAATCTCGGTTTTATGAGAAACGTAGGTTCGCGCCTAAGCCACGCCCCCCGCTGTTCGCAATTCGTACGCTACGGCCCCGATTGGACGATCGGTATTTCCTCGTTCGGGCTCTTATTGCGATCGTACGAACGAAACCAAACTAGTCACGATAGTTTGTATATTTCAGATTTGTCCACCCACAAAATATCGTCGTGTTATAGCGACGGTGACGTTATCTCTTGCCGTCTCTAGCTCCGCGAAGCGGGGTTCCGATCCCGCAGGTACGAATACCTCGCGGACGTTCGATCGGGCGGGACGCTCGTTTCGATGCCGATCATCGAGATAGGACGTATCGGACGTACCGCGAGTCAGACATGGACGAACGGACAATCGCTATTGAGGATACCTGCTCGATCTACATCGCCGCGCGATCGTACGGCCAGTC
>JARQZK010001892.1:0-15258 GCA_030704885.1 Cynegetis impunctata | reverse complement strand
TTTTTTAAACCCAAATTCATTTTTGTTTCTTCCTATGATTAAATGACCTGCGGATTAAGAAGGAGAGTATCTAGGTAGGGTCGGATTAACAATCGCTTTTTCTTTTTAGCAAATGGTTCTTGTAGATAAAACATCGTTGATTATTAGAATTATGTTCAATATCTATTGAAAGTTTATTAAAGTTTATTGAGATTATTAAGTATCTGTGGCGTCTGATAGACGCCACTTGGTCTGGGTTTGAAGTTCACCTTGGTTAGAACTAAAAGACAAGTTGTTTGAAGATTTAAATTAACCTTATTTGGAGTTTACAAATGAAATAACCTTGTCTGGGACTAACATCCACCTTGGCAACCCACAGCTGGAGCTACCAAGAACTTAGGACAGAGATAGGGCAGAAAGTCACAGGCCAATCCACCCAAGGAAAACGTCGACAGAATATATATTAAAACATAAAGATAAGTCTCATCAATTCATGTAAAAGAGAACAGTAAATACCTTTCATTTTACCTAGTTGTTATTATTACTGTGAACAAATCAGAGCCTTTATATGTTTAACCAATCTCCCTGCTAGCCAGGGCATGAATAACTTTTAAAAGGGAGGTTGGTTACACATTTGCAAAAAATGTGAATAATTCTCTTTCATAATATATAGAATGTTCTATCAGAAAAAATGCATTCTGCGCCCTTTTTGTATTTGCCTGTAAATTTTTACGTCTCTGTAAAACGCAGAATTAATTCAGTCACACAAAACTAATAAGCAAGACATTGGTAAACTGTTTCCGATGTTTCAGCTTCCCGTGAATGTATATATCGGACTATAAACATCGTATCAGCTAGCATACATTCAATTTTTGAACAAAAAAATGCTAAATGTGCTAAAGATACGGAATTTGGGATATTGTACCAATATTTTCGGTGTCTTATTCGAAATATCAAGGTCATTGCTACTATTCGGCAACGCCTCAATGCTTGAATATTTTGAAATAATAGAGAGGAGGTAATAATGATACAATTTGTTTTCCGTAAACGTTTAAGGCAGGGCTTCTTGAATTTTTTTCATTTTCGACCCCATTTATGGTTGCGAGTTTCCTGTCGTCCCCATATGAATATAAAAGAAAGATAAATCGTATGTATCTCTCAAGAAAAATTAACATTCCGAGTAATGAAAATAAGGTGAATGGTTGTAAAGTTGTCATTTTATTTCAAAATTTGCAATGTTGTCGGTCCCTCTCGACTAACGCGCCGGCGATCGGCATTTCACGTTTGACAGTCACCAAGATAACCTAGTTCTTCGAAGATTTTGTAAGTAAAAGTTCGATTTATCCATAGATGAATATTCGGATTCCAGTTTAAACAAACAATCAAATTGCTTGGTTAGATCTCTGATCGAGTATTTTGCAACAGGTAACATCGTAAAATAGAATATAGAGGGAAGTCGGTTAATCATGCGCGGCGGCTAATGATGCGCAGCATATTAGCAGTAGAAAATGTCAACCATTTATTGGAATTCATACACTTCGTGCCATCTCTTAGAAGATAGTTAAAGTTGCGCAGCCATTTGGGCAATTTTCGCGGCAAACTCGGCTGTCATCGTGTCTAACTACTATTTTGATTGTTTACTCTAACTGTTGTGCGTGCGAAAAGAAGATTGAAAATGTTGATGAGGACTTTTTTGTTTGGGTAATTATACTAAAATAATCAACGTGGTTCTAGCTATTGTAGGAGCGATTCATCTAAGGTAAAGAACCTCCAGTTTTATTTTTGTGAATTTTTATAAGCAATAGGTCCATGTCGAGTAATGGTACTAAAATAATCAACGTGGTTCTAGCTATTGTAGGAGCGATTCATCTAAGGTAAAGAACCTCCAGTTTTATTTTGGTGAATTTTTAGAATAGGTCCATGTCGGGTAATGGTGCGCCATGCGCACAATTAGCCAACTTTTTGAGTAGGAAGTGTTTGTTGTTATTAAGTATAAAAGAAAATGTTTTCTGAATAATTTCAGATGCTAAAATATACCCGCAAAACGAATAAAGCCTCGTGAGGCGCAGACAAAATGAAAAAAGTCTTGTTATTTGTTGCAAATGACGGAGCAGTTAGAGATGACGGAAGGAAGTTTTTATCCCAGAATATACAATTCGCGAAAGAAAGAAAGATGGATATGATGAAGGATGTGATATTAGAAGGTCCACATCCCATTTTTTCACAGGTCCAAGAAAAGAGTTTAGCGAGTCACGTACTGAAAATGGCAAAACTTTTTTATGGTGTCACAAGAAATGAACTTCTACGATTAGCGTATTCTTATGCAGTAGCTAACTATTTAGCTAAAAAATTATAAATTTTGTGAACAAAACAAGATTGAATTGCTAGCCATCACACCACATACATATCATCGCTTACAGGCTTTAGATTTAGCATTTTATGGTCCACTGAAAGCTATGAAGGATAGGACTGTGATTTTTGTACCTGAATTACAATTATTTTATATTTTGTTAATGTTTTAACAAATATTATATGTCTTCTGTAATGCTTCTTTTGATTATTCCTGATACACCATACTATATTTACAGATTTCTGGTTGCGCACAGTTACCCTGACTGGTGCGCATAATTACCCGCATAGGGTGGCTAATCATGCGCATTGTCAGTTTATGTCTTATTTCCTTCTTAGGCTCAGAACATACTTTTTTGTGATATTTAATTAATTGTGTTATACCATATACAATGAAGAATATCTATGCCAAAATTCAGAATTCTAGATGCTATATTAAAGAAAATATCAACCCGGCTTCTTAGGTGCGCACAATTCACCGACTTCCCCCTATGGAGTGACACTTCTGGTAAGGAATAATGGTCAATTTGAATTTGACGCTAAAAATGCCCGTCATGTCAAACATGCAAAATATCTTATTTTTGTTGAAAATTGGGTCAGCTAATTAGATTTAAGATTATTTATCACGTCTGGCAACAGAGTTCACTATCGACGTCATATACAATTGATGACGTGCACGCCAAGTCTCGGTGGAAAGACTAGGTATAGATGTTCTAAAATCGTGTATGTACATTAAAAACTCTCGCAACCCCAGAATTTTGCTACGAGGCCCCTTTTGGGGTCGCGACCCATAGTCTAAGAAGGCCTGGTCTAAAGTAATCGTTGATCGAACGAAAATCCGACTTCCCAAAGAAGTCCCGAATCCTCTCAGAAGACGATTTTTGTTGGGTTTTGGCAGAATCAGAACACAAATATTCACTTATCAAGACGGTGGTGGCAGTTCATGTCGAAGGGAGGAATAATGTTCACTCAAATTAGAAGACACGAAATATTTCGGCAGTGCTATGCTGAAAATGTACAAGCCAAAACGTTGGCATCAACAAAAATTGGCAACATAGCTAAAGAAATTTCCAAATTTTTGATGTTAGAAAATATAGAATCACATGGCGTTCATCAGTCACAATGTTAGCGAATTCTGGCTCAGATCTGCTAGCCGTCAAACGACATAGAGGGTTGGGAATCCAGTACTGTTGCAAAGAGCTATGTTGATGACTCTTTGAGAAATAAAAAGGATCGTCTGCTGGGATACAACAGAAAAATGACTACTATGATTTGGACAACTGTGCTGTCACCAGAAATACTCTTTATTTTTATTTATTTATCGTATGGCATTACAGCAACAGCAATTTAAAAGTATAAATGTCAGAGATCATTATATATATATATATATATATATTATATATATATATATATATATATATATATATATATAAATATTATATATATATATATATATATATATATATATATAACGAGTACAACATAGCATAAAATATGTGTATATAAGCAAAAAGGCAAGTAGGATTTGTGAGCATAATTTATGCCGGCGGATGTGATTAGGATCTCAGTCAGAGCTCTACATCCAGGGAGCGCAGCCAGTCTAGTGCAGGGGGTGTCGCATCTATAATATCTCTGAATGATCCCAGGTACCTTCTCGAAGGGCATTTCCGGGCTATATGTTCCACGGTTTGCTCATCGGCTCCGCAGGCACAGGCTGGAGAGTCGCGGAGTCTCCATCTATACAACATGGCATTGTATTTTGCATGGACTGTCCTAATTCTGCTGAGTCTGCTCCAGGTGCTTCTCTTCAGATCAAATCCTGGTAGAGCAAGTGTGGGATCCACTGCCATGTTTGTGAATTGGTACCTCGCTCCATTTATGCCACCAGTCTTCTTTGATCTGGGAGTTATGCTGGCTCAGCCCATAGGGGGTTCCGGGATTTGAGTCGGTTTGGTGGCGGGTTGTATTATAAGGTCTCGTGGATTGGGAGGTCCTGTGGGTGGTTTGGGTGTTGTAGTTTAGCCCGTTCTCTTGTAGTGGCATTCTTCCGTCTTAGTTCTGGTGGTGGAATGTTACTGATAGTATGCAGCCAGGGGATGGGTGTAGATTTCAGAGTGCCCGTGACGATTTTCAGACAGTCGTTCAGCCAGTTTCCCAATAATGTTGTTACGAGTCTTGACTTTCTGGCTCGTATTTTACAGATGTTTTTTATACGTAAGTGAGCGGTCCAGTGTGATGCCGAGGTATTTAGGGAAGAAATTGTGTCTTACAAAATTTCTACCCTAAGGGGTTGTGAAGTGTTTACCTAAATAGACCTGTGTTTTACCTAAATAGACAAGAGGAGCACATTTCAAGAAGGGCTAATCGAAGTGGATTTCCCAAATAGGTACAATAAAATGTTCTTAGAAAATCATAATTGTTTGAATACACTAAATATAGTAGAATATATCAAGTCAATCTGGTCATTCAGCAAGATATCTTTTGCATTTTATGGGAAAGAGGATGATTCGAATCCGACGGAATACATATATCCGTAAAAGTTGGTTTTCGGTATAGATCGAAACTCAAAGTATTATTATTATGAAAGATAGTTAAATCCAAGAAATTTATCTGCCGATCTAATTCTTTTTCAATGTTGAACGTTAAATTTGGGTGAATGCTATTAATATAATTCAAAAACTGATCTAATCGTCTTGCGGTTGCCTTAAAACAAGCAATTACATCATCAACGTATTTATGCCAAAACTTACATGTGATGCTTTCGTAGAATTGAATATTATGTTATTATATATATATATATATATATATATATATAAATATAAAAATTTATTATATATATATATATATATATATATATATATATATATTTATATATACCTATATATATATATATATATATATATATATATATATATATATATATATATATATATATATATATATATATATATATATATGTCGCAGTCTTATTGTAAAATCAGTCATATTATGATACGCCTAGGCTTTTTCAATATGACTAGGCATATTGCAATATGACCGAAATAATCGAGGATCTCATAATTTGACTGATAATTTAGGGCGTATTATAATACGCCTGTTGGTTATTAGGCTTATTATTCAAAAGAATCTGTACGCGATTGTTTTTAGGATTTGACTATTTAAAATACGTCGTATTATATTACCTACGACTGGTAATGTGCTAGGCAAATTATGGATATCGCTTATAGGACAAAAAAACAAATGTATTTGGATTATTTATTTATACATGGTCCACTTTCATGGCATTTGCTTGTGCATTTCATATGGGGTTTGAAACATAAACATTTATTATTATGACACTGTGACTTGCTTGGTTTGCAAGAGCACTTTTTGAACCCCTGACCTTCGAACTTTGAAAATAATCTCAGAGCTTCTCTCAAGGAAATAACTTTATTCTCTGAAATATTGATTACTTCATTATCTCTGAAATCAGTCATTTCATTCCTCGAAAATCATCGGTTCAACAGACCATGGATGGTGCCAATTTGGTAAACATCATTGGAAACTTTTACAATTGTTCCTAAGATATTTTTGGGATCGGGAGGTCCTCTATCTACTTCAGAAACTTCGATTGCTACTTTTTGACCTATCTCAAGAGGTTTCAATTTCTTATTACTTATGTTTAGCATTTTTTCTGCAGCTCTTTTAAGGCCCACTATACATGTTTCCCTTTGGTTCTTGACTATTTCTTCATTTTTGCATAGATTGCACGTCCGTTCTGATTCACTTGTGAAATCAGAAGTGCCGTCATAATGTTGTCCACATTCTCTACAATGATCTTCAGCAATATACTGGTTATCAGAACTAACAGGTTTCTGCTGTGATGTTTCAGGAACTTTCTTCGTGAATTCCGTTGTAGTACCACCATCATTAACATATAATATTTGTACTCCAGGATTTGACTCTATGTCATCTGCGTCTAGTTCTTCTACTTCATAGGTAAGTATTATGCTGTCGTCAGTATCATTAAAATTTATATCTCGCTCATCCCTAGTAACGTACATTTGTGGACTATCTATAACTTTATCTAGAGTTCTTGATAATATTTCATTATTTTCTAGAGAAGGATCTGCAGAGCAAGCATATTCAGATCTAGTTTCATTCAACACTGCTTCCAGATTGTCTTCAGTGTTCAAGTTTTTGACAATTTCCGTCGGCAAATTAGTAGATAACAAGCCTACACGGAAATCCACCCCAAATAAAGTAGGAAGAATTTTTCTGCCATTGGACGAAATAGCAACCAAGTAACCAATTTGTTGAGTTATTATCCCTCAACCAAGCTTTCAGAATATTTTCGACATCTTGGTTTGATCTCTCGACACTTTCTTGACTTTGCGGGTGTCGCGGGCCTCCGTTGATAATTTTACAAGATGGCCATTTGTCTACCATTTCATGAAGAATATGGTTGACAAACTCCCTACCATTATCACTCTGCAGGAGTTCCTCGCATACATCATTTGCACTCTCAGATTTCAAAGGTCTTAGATGAATGAATTTAGTCAAATGATCTTGATAGTTCATCAACCACTTGTATTATCCATCAGGCATTGACTGTAAATCAATAAGGTCGACTTGTCCACGGTGATTGAAATCTTTGGATAAAATAGGTTTGACTACTAATCCTTTTTTTGGTAATTGCTTTTTCTCAGCACATGTAGTGCAGCATCTGACAAATATTTCAACTGCTGTTTTGGGAATGCTGAACTTCTGTTTCAAAGTCATTAACATTTTATTGCGACCTCCGTGGCCAGTACTTATATGAATGTCAACTAATTTGTTGTAAAATTCTTCGTGAGGAATTATGAACTTTATGTCATCCTTTTCGTCGGTCTTTTTTTTTATTACTTTCCCTGTTCCTCCGATTTCCATAGTCTTGTAAATCCGCGAAAAATACAGCTGATTATTATTTCATCTTATTCCTTTATCTTTTGCTTCACGCGAACTAATCAAATTATCAGTAACTTCTTTCATTTTTTCCAGTGTCCAAGGTTTTTTGCAACTCTTTTCGTGTTCTGAAATGAAATACGTTCATGAAAAAAACATCTCGAAACGCACTAGGAAATTAGGAAAGAATTCCTATTAACAATTTTGAAATTTTGGGGTTATGGTTATATTTCTTTATTACAATTTCTCACCCTCGTAAAACTTTTCAAGTTCTTCATAATAGTTCTCTTTGTGAACAAATACACATTGCGAGTCCATTTTCAATGCAATAATAATTCGCACGAAAAAGCTGAACAGTAAGTCACAACCACAACAACAACGCAGTAACACACGATTAGTCTGACAAGCCGTCTGTCGTATTACAATACGACGATTATAATCACTCAGAATCCAGAGTATTCGCGCGCTTTTAAATTTTGACAATAAGCCTAAGGAGCGGCAGGCGTATTAAAATACGCCTTAAATTGTCAGTCAAATTGTGAGATCTTCGATTATTTCGGTCGTATTGAAAAAGCCTAGGCGTATTATAATATGACTGATTTCACAATAAGACTACGACATATATATATATATATATATATATATATATATATATATATATATATATATATATATATATATATATATATATATATATATATATATATATTGTAGAGAGTTGGTTTGATTTTTGGTTGTTCCAGGTTCGTAAAAATACTTTAAATTACTAGATTAATTCGTTTAATAGACGTTTCAGGAGTAGTACTCCCTTCCTCAGTATCTAAAATATAAATATAAAAATCTTAATAGACCACGTTGACTACACAAATATTCCACGTTTAACAGCTTATCTTAGTATAGACAATAAAATAGTCCTGACAAAGAAGAACTATGAAGAGAAAATAAATGAACTACTAAATGACAATACAACATATAAAAAAACTAAACGTGACATGACGTGAGAAAAACCAAATATTTAAGAGATGGCACGAAAATAACTACATAACCAAACAAGAATCCAAAGAAATGACAATACATAACAGCAAAACAGCGAAACACTATGGGCTTCCAAAAATCCATAAAGAGGGACCACTTCGCCCTATCGTCTCATGTATAGACTCACCAATGTACCATCTATCAAAACATATGGCAGAAATCCTTACAAAAGTTGCCAATCAAAATTCTTACTACATAAAAAATTCTATACAACTCAAAGAACAAATAGACAATATCAGACTCACTAAATACGATAAAATCTATTCATTGGACGTAGTCTCATTATACACTAAAATCCCAACTGAACTGGTAGAACGAATACTTAAAAAGAAATGGATCATTTTAAAAGAACACACAAAGATTCCAGAAAAAGAGTTTATCGAAGTGATCCGGTTCATACTTAATAATAGTTATTTCCAATTCAACAACCAATTTTATAAACAGATAAAAGGAGTTGCAATGGGAAACCCAATTTCAAGCGTCATCGCCCAAATTGTCATGGAAAATATCGAGGAAAAAATAATGATCAAATACGAAAACACCTTTTACCGCCGATATGTTGACGACTGCATTGTGATAACTACACCATGTAATATACAAAAAATTTTGCAAGAATTCAACAATCAACACCCCCTGTTGAATTTTACATTAGAGGAAGAATCCCAAAAAGGGCTAAACTTTTTAGATATCAACAATCACGAAACTGAATGACAAGGTTCTCACGAAATGGTATAGAAAAAAACAAAACACAGATCGGATTCTTGATAACCAGTCAGACCACCCTATTAAACAAAAAAAAGGTACAATTATAGGTTACATAGATCGAACCCTGAAACTGACATCACCACAATTACGTCCAGAAATGATACAGGAAGTAAAAAAACTATTGAATAAGAACCACTATCCAAAAGGACTAATAACAGGAGTTATAAAAAGAAAGAACCCACAAGCTTTACAATACAGAAACAACAAAAAGAAAAATAGAAGACAACAAAACAAGAATCACAATACCTTTCATGGGGAACTTCTCGTATAAATTAAAAAATATTTTAAAAGATCACAATCTCGAAGTCATCTACAAACCGCAGAATCAAGTTAAATAAATTTTCAGCAAACTAAAAACTGCAACAACCCACTACAAAAAAATCTAATGTAGTCTATTCAATTCCATGTAAGGATTGCGGAAAACAATACATAGGACAAACATCACAACGATTGCATGACCGGATAAACCCACAAGTACACAAAAGCAGCAACTACGGCACTGAACAAACACAAATTAACGGAAAAATCATGATTTCAACTACGAAGAAACGAAAATATCTAACACACAAAGGAACAAGAAACATAGAGAAATACACGAAATGTTCCATATACAGACAAATTTAGAGAACACAGTGAACGACAGACAGGACATCAAACAACTTAGTCATTTCTACCTACCATTTCTTAAAAACAAGTCAAACTGAAAAGAATAAGAAAAGAACTAATACATCACCAAGTTTGACATTGACATGCCAGACAAATAAAGAAAATCATTTTCGAAATATATATTATAATAATTTTTTGACGATATTGTTTTATACTCTAGATGTTTTTATTTTTATGTTTATTTTATTGTCTATACTAAGGTAAGCTGTTAAACGTGGAATATTTGTGTAGTCAACGTGGTCTATTAAGATTTTTATATTTATATTTTAGATACTGAGGAAGGGAGTACTACTCCTGAAACGTCTATTAAACGAATTAATCTAGTAATTTAAAGTATTTTTACCAACCTGGAACAACCAAAAATCAAACCAAATCTCTACAATATAAATGACCAGGTAATAAGGTGAAGTGAGAAAATTTTTAATATATATATATATATATATATATATATATATATACAGGCCGTTTCTTTTATCATGTGGTAACATTGCTATATTCTAAACCGTAACAGATATGGGAACGATTAAATGGGAAAAAAGTTAACTATTATGGTGAGCAGTAAATTGGTAAGAAAAAATCTTCAGGGACTTCTGCTGTTTCCGAGTTATACAGGAAAAACTGAAAATGGCGTTTTTGGTTTTTTACGAATAGAATTGTTATTTCAGAAAATATGAAAAAATGAAAGAGAAAATTTTTATTGTATTCAAAATGTACTATAACCATGTAACAAAAAATCTTAGATTGAACGTTTCGTCTCAACACGGCCACCATCAACTTTTTTTTTCGAATACGGACCTGTCTTTTTTATTGCAAATATTGATGAAGCGATAAAATCAAAATTCAGTGGTATATCACAATCGGTATTTTTATAGCGTTTCATTCAAAATAAGCATCATCAGTGACAACAATTTTCAATTACGGTCCTGTTGTTAGTACCTCTATAAATAGTTTTGATTTCTTCAAAGCTTGTTCAACTATTGGCATACTTCAGACATTAGCCAATAATTTCGATAATAAGATAACCCATCACAATGAACATTTTAATTTTTGTATTACAGTAATCCTTGTTTCGAGGCTGATTTCTCTTGAATTAATTTTTATACGTTCCAATCCTCACAATTCAGTGGTATATCACAGTTGATATTGTTAAAGCGTTTCATTTAAAATTACTAGCATCATCAGTGACAACAATCAAACAGAAAAACAATTTATTTTATAATGAATTTTTGGGGGAAAATGAAAACCATACAAAATATGAATTACACGTGAGAAACTACATTGAATGCTCGAATTGACGACCTCTTTGTTGAATGCACATACGTTTTCTGTCCATACAATTATTGTGGCAATTTTCTAGCATGTTGGGTGTAATGCTATTACATGCATCTCTTATTTTTTGTTTGAGATGGCCGATATCTGTACTAGGTGTCGGAAAAACTTTATCCTTTATGTATCCCCAGACAAAAAAATCAAAAAATCTAATGGATTAAGGGCTGGCCAAGCAAATGGTCCATTGTTTCCAATCCATTTTGTTGGGAATATTGCATCTAAATGATCCCTTACTATTGCTGCATTATGGGGAGGGGCACCGTCTTGTTGAAAATGTTGTATTTCACGGCGAATATTCAGTGGCAATTCATCTAAGTATTCATCAAACTCATTAGATAAAAAATTTAAATACATTCCACTATTCAAATTCTCATTGTGAAAGAAAGGACCTACTACTTTTGCTCCCAAAATTCCCAAACAAAATTTTATTCCGAATCTTTCCTTGTAGTTGGTTTCTCTACGTAAATGTTCATTTGAATTATTCCACCTATAATGGATGTTTCTGTTAAACCAGCCATTATTGGTGAATTTTGATTCGTCCGTCCATATTATTTTATTTCTACAAATATTTCCTACTTCCCTATTTCTACGTCTTAATCACTTCGCAAATCGTACTCTCCTTCCGTAATCCCTTTAATTGCGGTGATGAACTTTGCGTATCCTGTAACATTTGTATTTGTTCTGTTTTAAAATATTTCTGGTAGATTTCACAGAAATCCCTGGTTCGTGGGCAATTTCTCGTAAAGAACAATCTTGATTAGAAATATTTTTATAATTGACCAATCCTAAATTGAAAAAAAAATTTTTTTTTTGTTATTGTTTAGGAGGAAATATTTGCTTACCTAAAACATTTATTCGGTTTGTCATACTTCCAGTTACAATACATTTTCTAGTTTTATTTCTGTCAAATGCACCACAGTCTATCAAATTTCTTTCTAATCGTCTAAACATTTGAATGTTAGAAAGTTTGGAATACGACGATTCGGGTATAGCTCACCATACATATTTCTTGCCAAAAGAGGATTTCTATTTGATTTTGCATAAGTAAATAGCATATCAGTGATCAGTCCTTTCATCATTTGAATACATCTTCAATATTATGTAACCCAGTGCATAAACGTCTGACAGTTCTTAACAGATATCAACAACTCATTTATTTTTCCTGCCATAGAAAACAAGCAAAGCCTACGTGTTTAAAATGACGAATGAAGTAAGATGCTACTTCTTAATTGTACTGAATTACACAATAATCGTATTTTGACCAAAAACGAATATTTTCGTTACCTATTTCCACGATTGAGAATTATAAAAATATTCCGTATAAAAATTGATTTAGGAGAAATCAGCCTCGAAACAAGGATTACTGTATAATACAAAAATTTCCAGACATGATAAATACGAAATTTTCGTTATGTTTGGGTACCTTCTCATAAAAATTATTGCCTATTGTCAGAAGTATGCCAATAGTTGAATAAGTTTTGAAGAAATCAAAACAATTTACAAAAAAACTAAGGACAGGATCGTAATTGATAATTGTTTTCTCTGATGTAGTTATTTTGAATGAAACGCTATAAAAATATCAAGTGTGATACACCACCGAATTGTGATTTTATCGCTTTATCAATATTCGCAACAAAAAAGACAGGTCCGTATTCGAAAAAAAAAGTTGATGGTGGCCGTGTTGAGACGAAACGTTCAATCTAAAATTTATTCTTACATAGTTATAGTACATTTTGAGTACAATAAAAATTTCCTCTTCTATTTTTTCATATTTTCTAAAATGACAATTCTATTCGTAAAAAACCAAAAACGCCATTTTCAGTTTCCCCTGTATAACTCGGGAACGGCGAAAGTCTCCCTAGATTTTTTCTGACCAATTTACTGCTCAACATAATAGTTACCTTTTTTTCCATTTAATCATTTCCATATCTGTTACGGTTTAGAATATAGCAATGTTACCACATGATAAAAGAAACGGGCTGTATAGAAGAAGTCGGTTTTCTAACTAAAATTGCTTGTTATTGCTCAGAATACATACGTACATATATATATATATATATATATATATATATATATATATATATATATATATATATATATATATGTACGTATGTATTCTGAGCAATAACAAGCAATTTTAGTTAGAAAACCGACTTCTTCAAACAATTAACTTTTCATCATGAAGTTCGTGAGATTAGTTCTATAAATGCTCATCATGTTAGTTAGCTCGCACAATTTCTGCTTTTCATATTGGTTAGTCTGACATCTATCAAATCCAATTTTTGTTACATATAACGATGACCAAGTTTATGTTGACGCAAGTCGATGCAAGTTTTGTTGAAAGCTGTCAAACAATACTTACTTTATAACATATGATATTTATTTTTAGCGTTTATCTATGTGAAATCGTTATTTTTCCTTTGAATAGTTCCATATCTAAATCATATTCATGAATCTGTGTTATTTTAAAATGGAATTCAACGTCGAAATAATTCATTATTTCGTTTATATTTAAAAGATCACTGGAATAGATGATAAAAACCTAAAAATAAGTCTGCTGTAATATGTTCATGAATATTTCAGTGTTTCGCATATTATCCTATCACATGAAGGATCTGAGAATGAATTTAATATATTCATATCAAATTGGATAGGAGATTGACGTCAATAAACTTGAAAAATAAGAAATTCAATTTTCATGTACTTATAAATCTTTATAAATATAATTCTTCTATCTGCGTATAAGTGACTGAACTCGGCTGTACTGATTTTCATGAAAGTTTTGATGTGTGCTCCAGTGGATTCGAGAATGGTTCAGATTTACAATTCAGTGCACTGGAAAGTGTTTATTTAATTTAATTAAAAATTGTTGTTGATCTTGGAATGTTTTACAATGGATCCGGCAGACCGACCAAGATCTTTCGGCTCGGCGCGGTCCAATCGCGTATAGCTTTATATACCTATATAATTCTTGTGTTCATGTGTATGTTACTAAACTGCTGTGTGTATGTTGCAGTGGATTCGATAATAGTTTAGATTCGCAATTCAGTCCTCTGGAGAATGTTTATTTAATTAAATTATAAATTATTTTTGATATGTTTCACATTGGATCCGGCCGGGCCGCTTGAGATCTTTTGGCTCGGCTCGAGTCGTGGTAACAAGTCAAGTACCGTTCAACGGGGGCAGGAATTGGCGTAGCACGCATCGGATTCCATGGATTTATATATTCGCGAAAAGCACTATAGATAAATAGTAATAATTTAATAATTGATATGGCGCAACAACGTTCGCTGAGTCAGCTAGTATATATACAGTGTGGACCACCAGGAACAGAATCGAAGGATATCTCAGAAACTGAATTCAGGAAAAATTTGAAATTTTGAAAATTGGCTAGATGTCTCAGGGCCTATTTATCTAAAATATTTCTATTCATTGGTAATTTCCGGTTATACCGGAAATAGACCCTAAGTCGCTTATTTTAAATGGGACACCCTATATAATCACATCTTTGAATGATACTCAAGATTCCAGGCAGATTTCATGCATTATGTCCTATACCTAAGTCTAAGCGTTTTTGATATACCCAAAATCTTTATGTCAAAAATGACGATTGCAAGCCAATATAATTATTGATTGTTCCTATAAGGAAGCCCTTATAACTTACTTTAGGGTGAATTCCTTGTTGAGAATGACTTATTTTAATAGATGTTTTATAATATTTGGATAACTAATCATACAGGGTGTTCAAAAAATAAGATTGAGAAAACTGATAAAAATCAATTTTTTCAAATGGAAACCCCCAATTTTTCTTATTCTGTATTATTTAGCATCAGAAATTAAGGTAACTTTTTATGAGGTTACCTATATCTAAAATTTTTATTTTTCGAAATGTTGCCAATTTTATATTTTTATATGGCGTAGATCTAGGATACCCACGATCGTATTCGACATTTCAAATCATCGTAATGGCACCCAGGTTATATTATACTAACGAAGATTATTTAAACTTTAAACTTCATGGACAATGTGATAAAGTTATTTCAAGAACATGTGATACATTTGTGACACCATATCCTCAAAAACAGAAACACATGAGTTTTGAAGTTGACTATTTCTATAACTTGCCCCTGGCTGATTTTAGAAACCTTTTCTATCAACATTATGGGGGGCACCTACACATTATGCCCATTTAGTCAATAATTATCTGGAAAA
>JARQZK010001891.1:0-15351 GCA_030704885.1 Cynegetis impunctata | reverse complement strand
ACTGGAAGGAAAATATAACGCCGTTAGAAATATTTGGTTGGTTATCACTTTCGATGGATAGATGATACTGATGAGCCCCAAATAAGGGCGAAACAGACTGTCTATCATTTCCATTGATTGTGATAAACAACTTAATGTTTCTAACATACACCATCCTAAGGTATATGGAGGCATTTCGATGTTTCGTGAACTCGTATAACCAGCTTCGCTAGGAGGTTTGTCTTTGTTTGATTAGTTTCAAATAAATGTCCTAGTTCACTTCATTTTATTGCCACGAACGTGTATCGTAAACACGAAGAATTCTGTTTTCTATATATATATATATATATATATATATATATCTATATATATATATATATATATATATATATATATATATATATATATATATATATATATATATTTATATATATATATTTATATATATATCTATATATATATATAGATAAATATATATATATATATATATATATATATATATATATATATACTATATATATATATATATATATATATATATATATTATATATATATATATAATATATATATATATATATATATATATATATATATATATATATATATATATATATATATATATATATATATAATCTCTTGATAATTATTAGCAATAACAGGCTGGATGAATCTTAAAAAACTCGATTTAATTAATAAGTTGACGTTTCACTACGACATTCATAGTTATTCAAAACTTTTGAAAAGAATTGAAAATTCTTTGACATTTATTGACTTGAAAAAATTGAATAGATAAGATTGATCTGTCTTGTTAAAAATTCTTTCGGATGTGGCTGTTCTTTGTTATTTATTACGTGCTATTCAGTCTAATATTAACATTCAAAATTGTTATCATTAGAAGGCAAGGGAATCTACAGAAACCTTTACCTATGTAATGTTCGAAAATAATAATAATAGGGTACTATTTATTTAACAGAAAAGAAATTAGTCACGGGAAAATATTAAAAAAGTAGAGCAGAATTATCGGTATAGAACGTTTATATGGAAGCAGCCGTTGACACGTGTTTCGGACTCTTTGGTCCTCATCCATACCGGAGAGTTCAAACAATAAACCACAAATAAGTGATTTTCTTCCATAACAGAGGATTTTATTTATTAAACTATTTTCATCTCCAAATTTTCAATCCAATACTTAGCTACGCCGTTCTGATGAGGACCAAAGAGTCCGAAACACGTGTCAACGGCTGCTTCCATATAAACGTTCTGTACCGATAATTCTGCTCTACTTTTTTAATATTTTCCCGTGACTAATTTCTTTTCTGTTAAATAAATAGTACCCTATTATTATTACTTTCGAACATTACATAGGTAAAGGTTTCTGTAGTTTCCCTTGCCTTCTAATGATAACAATTTTGAATGTTAATATTAGACTGAATAGCACGTAATAAATAACAAAGAACAGCCACATCCGAAAGAATTTTTAACAAGACAGATCAATCTTATCTATTCAATTTTTTCAAGTCAATAAATGTCAAAGAATTTTCAATTTTTTTCAAAAGTTTTGAATAACTATGAATGTCGTAGTGAAACGTCAACTTATTAATTAAATCGAGTTTTTTAAGATTCAACCAGCCTGTTATTGCTAATAATTATCAAGAGATTAAAAATAAATCACAGGCAACAACAATTCGAATAAATAATTATATATATATATATATATATATATATATATATATATATATATATATATATATATATATATATATATATATATATATATATATAACCAGTTATTTGGTGATTTGCAGACTAAATTCATGGTTTCATTATGTGATTTCAACTACCGCACTGATAACCCCAATTCAGTTATTTCAAAACAAAACATTTGTTTGTCTACTATCGGACATTCAGTGCGATACTTGAAACCACATGGCATCAATGGTGTTATTCTGATTTCACATAACTTAATTTAGGTTATCCTGATTTGAGATGTAACTCTTGGATGATTCACCGAGCAGTGTAATTGTGGTTCATTTTTGTTTTTGTTCAAGTTGTAGTATCTTGAGTATTTTACAAATAACCTGAAAACAATTTTTTTTATATATTAATATCTATTGCAGTTGATCCTGAAGAATATTGAGTTTATAGATAAAATAAAAAGGTTTGATTAATAGTGATTAAAATAGATTAATTCACTCCACAAATAACTTGTCGAATAATTTTTAAACCATAAGATAATGAAATGAATATAATCCGACTCCTTGAAAATTCGTGATGAAATATATACCAATTAATTTCAAGTTGTAATAATAGTTCAAATAATGTCTTATTTTCATCAAACAATTTAATTCAAGCATTTTTTGGTGAAAGACTTCAATGTCCATTTATAGTTTTATCTAGGATTGTTTTCGTTGCAGTACTAAACTGTCAAAATTTCTTCGAAATTTTGCAACTGCCGCCATTTTTTCGAAGGAATTTCTTGTTTTTCCATGGTTTTTGAAGAATTGCCGAACTCCACAGCTTTTGCAGATTAAGTTAGAGGGTTGGTACGTACTTCGAGTTTATGTTGACTTAAAATCCTTTTTGGATTCAACTGTTTTCCTCAACCGCGCTGCATTTTGTGGTGACTATTCCCTTCAAATTGTATCTCGATCTGTTTCGCTATCAGTATGCGATACACTTCGCGAATTTATTTTTTACGACAGAGGTTTGAAATTTTGTATGTGAATTTAGTTTATGTTGAGGAGCGTTTCTTCGTTCGTTTCAACTTTTTTCTCAACCACGATGCACTTCGCGAATTTGTTTTTTTTTTGCATCTCAACGCGATGCATTGCATGCGAAAAATACTATGTTAGTGATGGAGCTCTGATGCTCACGAGTTTTTTTTAAGTGTGAGAAAGTGAGGAGCTATCGATGGTTGGTAACATATAGCTGACTCCGTTGGAAGGTTATTTGATAATTTCATATTTTCAAATAATTCATTATCCAGTAACCGTTGAAATTTCATTTCGAATATAAAATATCTTCAAGCCAGGAGGTGCTAACACAAAATGGATTTTCTGTTGAATTCTGTAGTCAAATCCCATAACGCACATATTATCTAACTTCAGAACTATGCTTGTTTGGAGAGATTATTAAAACCAAGAAGTTAATAGGATTATGAACTTTACATTAACGGTAAGTCTATTTTTGGCTCAAGGATTTTGATAAAATTAATTTTGACGTAGGAGAATACAGTTGATTCCATTCTTGAATATAGGATATGTTATATCATTAAGGACATTTTCATTGCGTGAAAAATATTTTCTTCGGCGAAATGCTGGGGGCTATTTATGAGTATGTCAGATTTCTTCTACTGTATGTAATATTGACAGGTTTGTATCGTGGGATCGAATCCCACCTTGCTTTTGGGTATCATATGTTGTTCAATTTTTTTATATATATTTCGAATGATGGCATAGATTCTAGTGGATATTTCTAATTGATAGTTTTTAGGTCCCTTGTGAAATTTATAAAAATATTGAAGATTATATATAAAAGAACTCATTTTGAAAAATTATATTCTAATAGTTCATTAGTACTGAACTTATTGAAAAAATGAATAGTTAGGATATCAAAAATGATTACATAATTCTGTTGAAGTAGATTTCGAAAAGTAAAACTCTTTTGGTTCCAATTATTTTATATTTCTCATCCAAAAATTTCAAATGTTTCATTTATTCCTCATAACACGCACCTCACTACTGATATTACCAATCGCTACCATCAATATCCAGCATGACCTTTGACATTGCGTCAAACAACGGGCGATGTAATATATTTTCGAAGTATTTGTTGTGAGAATGATATGTTACTAAATACTAACATATAGGAGAAAATATCAATGAATTAGATCAATACATATTTGCAGGTATCTGGTAGTTGATTAGTATAGAAGAGAATATAGCAGAATATAATATAACTACGAATTTTCCATTCCAACGAAATGAAAATTCATTGATTTCAGGTATAATAAATGGTAAATCTTGAAGAATATAACAATTGGTGTCCCACAAGGCTCCATAACGGACCCACTTCTATTCATAATATATATAAATGATATCGATATGAGTTCGGCCGGGAGCTGCAGTCGACAGCCTTGGAGTGGGGTAAGAAGAGAATATTTCATCTTTAAGTCAGAGTTAAACTGAAACCGTTGCTTTATATTTGAGAACTGTTATTTGTTTTTGGAAGCTGTCCTCGACTGAAAACTTGTCTGGATAAGCCATATTCATTTGATGGCTACAAGGTTATCTGGAAATTTATTTTTATGAATAAACTTATTTACAATTGTAACGCAACAAGTACTTAAAACAGTTTATCTTTAATTATTTCAATAGCACATTAAATGTTATCATCGAATCTAGTTCTTCCGTTGGTATGAATAGTTTTTTGACCACAAATGAATGCTCTCAGAATTATTGAAGGATTGAATTATACTGACTACTTTTAACGTCACCTAGTTTATTTATTTTAGAATGACTATTATATGTACATAATAATTTAGTTCAGTTTCAACTTTTTTTCAACATTCACTCATATAATACAAGAAATAAAAATTATATTATCATACCATTCCATAAACTGAGGTGATCAAGGTGTACTCCTAATCCTCCTAATTTTTTTGAATTCAATTTTTATAACAAATTACCTTCAGCTTATAGATCCCTGCCGTTATCATGTTTCAAAGATAGAAAGAATTGTAAATAATGACTTGTATGATTGTAGAGAGTTTTTACTTTAGTATTTTCAATCTCGGTAAGTTTTTAGTTGTATTTTATCCCATAAAATACCTACATACCATTGCAGTTTATCGAAGGAAAGCAGTCAGATGCGGAAGTATTTTTCCCACGATTTTCGAAGAATTTTTCATTTCTGATATATATATATATATATATATATATATATATATATATATATATATATATATATATATATATATATATATATATATATATATATATATATATATATATATATATATATATATATATATATATATATATATATATATGTGTGTATATATATATTATTTTTTCCGGGTACGTATTGGCATCTCCAGCGGACCCATGAAGTTAAATGAGCTGAGAGGAATGGAACCTGCGATTGTTTTCGTTGCAGAAAGAAACTATCAAAATTTGTTGAAATTCTTCCAACCGCCGCCATTTTTACGTAGATTTTTTTTCCCGTGGTTTTTGAAAAATAGCCGAACTCCATAGCTTCTGCAAATTGAGTTAGAGGGTTGAAGTTTGGTACTTACATTGAGTATATGTTGACTTAAAATCCTTTTTTGGTTGCAAATCTTTTTCTCAACTGCGCTGCATTTCATGGTGATTATTCCGTTCGAATTCTATCAGTACGCGATGCACTTCGCCAATTTTTTTTCACAATAGAGAGTTGAATTTAGCACGTGTATAATGTAGATGTTGAGGTATGTTCCTTCGTACATTGCAACCTTTTTCTTAAACCACGATAAATTCCGCAAACTTTTTCTTATAAAATAAATAATGTTTTTTTTCAATTCGGTTTGCTATTCAAGCGTGATTTTTGAAATATAATTTTATCCGTTAGAATCTCATCCCGACACGATGCATTTCGCGCGAAAAGTACGACCTTAGTGATGCTGCTGCTCACGCCTTTTTTTAACTGTAATTTGTTCGGTACATATTATGTGATTCATATTGTCTATTTGAGTATCATTCTTTCTGAAATACCTGAAGATGAAACCATTATCATTTGAACTATTTTAGTACGGTCCTGCACTATCACACATTGTAACAGGATGTCGAGAACCGTAGTCAACCCGATTAAGAAGTAGGGAAACCTGTCGTTAGCACATGACCTAAGTGGTGTTATCATCATCCACTTTCGATTTTCCTAAAGGCGACCTTATCGTTTATATCAACACTACAGAATATATAGAAGTATACTATCTAAAAAGCAGAATATTCTTCTTCAGATTCCCACATCAGAAAGAGAAAAAAGTCGATGGAATATTTCGAAATTATTCAAAAACTTAACTTTGTCCTACAGGATGAGTAAAGTCGTAAGCACAACTTCGGAGGAAAAAGTTTCAAGTTGTTTTCAGTACGGCAGTCTCCGTTAGAAACTCCATTTCGGTTACGAAATTTCCATTAATGAAGGAAATTTAATTTTACTTGCATAATTACCACTGGCGCATGCAGAACTATTCTCTAATTTTTATGCACTTTCATTAAAAGTTCCGTTTCTACTTGGTTCTGAAGTAAACGCAATGTGATTTTTTACAAGTCTCGAAAATATCGTAACGGCAAAATGCGATCCTCCCACTCTTAGAATATTTGATTATAATATAACAGTTTCTATTCTACAGATAAAGAGGAGCCGATCTACGAAAATTGGATTCTTTGATCTTCAGATGTATTGTTTGACTTCTGAAATAAACTGCAGACACCTACACGCTGTTATAAAAATAAGAAAAATAATCAAATTAAGAAATTAATCAGATTGTTGAATGTTTTTGACTCCTATGAATTATAAAAACGTGGTTTGAAATGTTCTCTAAACATTTCGTTGAAAAAACATTTGTCAGAATATAAATATTAGCCATTCACTTGTATAACAGTGAAATCATTTAATAAATTCTATTTATTTATAACTCGGTTTACCTTCAGTTCAAGGCCAATTCCGCACGGCCATTGAACTTGTAAACTAGTACATTATACATATTTATTATATTATTTAATCACTAAAGTTATGTACGAAAGCAACACCCAAAAGCACGGGGAAATCGAACACATCAACTCTGAAAACTAAGAGGGCATTGCTCCGCCTCAGTGCCTCCTATTTCATACATAAAATATGCATTCAACAAATTTTACTCATATGTCTTTCTAAATTTGAAGTTTAGTAGTTCTTATTTAAATGTTTCATTATTTTACCACATTTTCAATGAAATTGAATATATATATATATATATATATATATATATATATATATATATATATATATATATATATATATATATATATATATATATATATATATATATATATATATATATATATATATATATATATATATATATATATATATATATATATGTTGAAGCCGGTCTTTTTTGATGTTAATTTTAGTTGATTATTATGTTCCAGAGATTTAATATCTCCTTTTATACTTGTCATCATTATGCCTTTGTTTGTTTTTAAATAATTTTTGAATGCTCCCTCTGTGTCATTCGTTTTTCGCCGCTCTATTTTCACAACTTGTCACATCATCCTGATGAAGGTCCCAAACTAAGGACCGAAATATAGATGTTCATGACCAATGGTTGTTTGATTTAAATCTGGCCTCCTTTTGCCGAGTGCCCAAATATAACCTTTTATAATATATATATATATATATATATATATATATATATATATATATATATATATATATATATATATATATATATATATATATATATATATATATATATATATATATCTGTAAGATGTGGTTCATTTGTTTCCGACTGGTGGCGCTGTGTCATATTTATATGCCATATAGTCACTGGAAGGAAAATATAACGTCGTTAGAAATATTTGGTTGGTTATCACTTTCGATGGATAGATGATACTGATGAGCCCAAAATAAGGGCGAAACAGACTGTCTATCATTTCCATTGATTGTGATAAACAACTTAATGTTTCTAACATACACCGTCTAAGATGTATGGAGGCATTTCGATGTTTCGTGAACTCGTATAACCAGCTCCGCTAGGAGGTTTGTTTGATTAGTTTCAAATAAATGTCCTAGTACTTGATTTTATTGCCACGAACGTGTTTCGGTAAACACGAAGAATTCTGCTTTCTATTCAGTTACTGCGTAAAGGATAGAATCGGAGCGCTGTTACTGGCGGTGTGTAATTGTTGCAGTACATCGATTTGATGTGGCAACTTTACTCTTGCTTAGCGAATATAGTAACCACCTTCGGGTGTCAGGACGTACGAGTTCACGTTGCCGAAATGTTTTCTTCTATCTGTAAGATGTGGTTCATTTGTTTCCGACTGGTGGCGCTGTGTCATATTTACATGCCATATAGTCACTGGAAGGAAAATATAACGTCGTTAGAAATATTTGGTTGGTTATCACTTTTGATGGATAGATGATACTGATGAGCCCCAAATAAGGGCGAAACAGACTGTCTATCATTTCCACTGATTGTGATAAACAACTTAATGTTTCTAACATACACCATCTAAGATGTATGGAGGCATTTCGATGTTTCGTGAACTCGTATAACCAGCTCCGCTAGGAGGTTTGTTTGATTAGTTTCAAATAAATGTCCTAGTACTTGTTTTTATTGACACGAACGTGTTTCGGTAAACACGAAGAATTCTGCTTTCTATATATATATATATATATATATATATAATAATATATATATATATATATATATAAATATATATATATATATATATATATATATATATATATATATATATAATATATATATATATATATATATATATATATATATATATATATATATATATATATTATATATATATATATATATATATATATATATATATATATATATATATATATATATATATATATATATATATATATATATATATAGATATTCGCTGTATGTATACTCATTTTTCGTTTATTCTTCATGACAGGCGGTGATTGAGATATTAAAAAGATTTTATTGAAAAGTTAATGGTCACGAAATGTGTACACTACTTTGCATATTTCTCAAATCAACCATCAATCACTTGGTGGTAATTATTCTTTTTGAAATAGCTCTAATATTAATCATAGTCGCATGTCTTCGTAGGGGCAAATCTATAAATCAAATAATTAAGAACATGTTATGTAGGTAAATTCGTGGCTAAGGTTTTCTGTAATTTTGCATGCCATCATGAATTAACAAAACATTCTACTGATATTATATTGAATAGTAAGTAATTAATGAATTTAGATGGCCATGTCACAAAACTATAAATGAAACATAGTTGTCTGTTTTTTGAATTTCCAATTTTTGGAAGTTTCTGAAGGTCATAATTAGTGTAGCATACAATATATAAGAATGTATATAGGTTTATATATATATATATATATATATATATATATATATATATATATATATATATATATATATATATATATATATATATATAAGCAGCGATATTGATGAACTAATTATTTTATGGAAATTTATTTCAAATAAACAGAAATAAAAATGCTTTCCGTCTATTTCCACACAATGTATTTAAAATATAAGTAGTACGGGTTTCGACTATCACGTCATTGACAATGACGTGATTGTCGAAAACGGTAGTACCAATATTTTGAATAGATTGTGTGGAAATAGACGAAATGCATTTATATTTCTGTTCATATATATATATATATTTATATATATATATATATATATATATATATATATATATATATATATATATATATATATATATATATATATATAATTATTGTTAAGATGTAACATTTGTTTATATATTGTATATTAGGATACCTATATTAATAAACTTACTTTACTTTTACTTTTTTATAAATATAAAGTCATAACAATTTTATTTATAGTACAGAGCGAAGATAGCGCTTGTTTGGTTCAGTTAAGCAATCTTTCGATTATATATTTTTATAATTTCACTTACGTTTCGGTCTGTTACTTTCACCTTTATCAAAATGAGTGGATCAATATGTTATCATAAGACAATTATTCGAAACTTTCGACATAAATTATAGTATTTTGATTACCATTCATAAATATTAAGCGAAATAAAACTTGACAATGAAACAGGGTAACAAATTTGTAAATATTTTTCATGCTTTTACATAGACAAGGCAGGTTTCGCTTTCAGTTCATAACTGAAAGTTTTATTTCGCATAATATTTATGAATTTTTGATAGAATACTTTAATTTGCATTAAAAGCTTCTAATTGTGTAACGATAACATATTGATCATCCACTCAGTTTGATGGAGGTCAAAGTAATAGACCCATTCTCTGTCGTTCTTGCTCTCAAGAATATATATTTGTCTTTAATTCATTGAAATTGGGGGTCATATGAAAAGTTATCAACAATCATTCTATAGATATATTGTAAAGCATTTTATATTATATAAAGAAACAATTTTAATATTTATCTTGCTCAATTTCACGAAGAGAAACCTTGCGTTAGGTCCTGGAAATATAACACACATATATATATATATATATATATATATATATATATATATATATATATATATATATATATATATATATATATATATATATATATATATATATATATATATATATATATATATAAATATATATATATATATATATATATATATACAGGGTGTCCCACAATTATTTAGACAGGCTATAACTCTAACACGGCTGAAGATAACTTCATGAAATTTGGTATGCAGCAATTGGACGGATTTTACAATATTGCGAATTCCTCATGACGTCAGCGAAATCATCACCGTAGCTATGACGTCATGTCATTATAAAA
Organism: Cynegetis impunctata; assembly: GCA_030704885.1. Lineage (NCBI taxonomy): Eukaryota > Metazoa > Arthropoda > Insecta > Coleoptera > Coccinellidae > Cynegetis > Cynegetis impunctata. The sequence continues at coordinate 4,831 of JARQZK010001891.1, read as the reverse complement.
TATCAATTGTAAAGGTGGTCGTGTGACTGCTCATATTAAAGGTCTTTTTATTCTGAATTCAACCATGTAATACACTTAGTATGTTAAAATTTATTAGTTGTGTATTTTCGATCAAAAGGAGCTTAACAAAATAAATAAAAAGTTTGATAAACAAATTTAATCACATGAAAATCAAGGCAGTAATACCATTATTCTACAATTAATTTCAACACAAGCCTCAAACCTGATTTTCATGTGATTAAATTTGTTTATTAAACTTTTTTATTTATTTTGTTAAGCTTCTTTTGATCGAAAATACACAACTAATAAATTTTAACATACTAAGTGTATTACATGGTTGAATTCAGAATAAAAAGACCTTTAATATGAGCAGTCTCACGACCACCTTTACATTTGACATTTTATAATGACATGACGTCATAGCTACGGTGATGATTTCGCTGACGTCATGAGGGATCCGCAATATTGTAAAATCCGTCCAATTGCTGCATACCAAATTTCATGAAGTTATCTTCAGCCGTTTTAGAGTTATAGCCTGTCTAAAAAATTGTGGGACACCCTGTATATATATATATATATATATATATATATATATATATATAGATATATATATATATATATATATATATATATATATATACAGGCTCTTGCACCGTATATTATTAAACTAAGTTTAATGATCAACCGAGTTTAATTTGACATTTTTGCTTGCACCAAAATAAAAACGGCGTTCAAGCCGTCTTAAACCCAGCATAAACCAAGTTTAGTTAAACGACGTTTTATAATAAAACGGTGCAAGACCAAATTATTTTTTCTACTCTCTTTAATTTCAATTTCATTATTCGGCTTTTGCACCGTATATTATTAAACTAAGTTTAATGATAACCGAGTTCAATTTGACATTTTCGCATGCACCAAAATATAACTGGCGTTTAAGCCGTCTTAAACCCCACATAAACCAAGTGTAGTTAAACGACGTTTTATAATAGAACGGAGCCAGAGCCAATATTTTTCTCTACTCTCTTTAATTTCAGTTTCATTAATAGGCTCTTGAACCGTATATTATTAAACTAAGTTTAATGATAAACCGGGTTTAATTTGACATTTTTGCATGCACCAAAATATAAACAGCGTTCAAGCCGTCTTAAACCCCACATAAACCAAGTGTAGTTAAACGACTTTTTATAATAGAACGGTGCCAGAGCCAATTATTTTTTATGCTCTCTTCAATTTCAGTTTCACGTATAGGCTCTTGCACGGTATATTATTAAACCAAGTTTAATGATAAACCGAGTTTAATTCGACATTTTCAAATATAAACGGCGTTTAAGCCGTCTTAATTAATTAACCATTTGTCAATATCGAACAAAAACATGACCTTCAAAAGAAGAAGTTAGTTGATCATAAATCAAATGACATTAAAGTAATATGAAACCGGGGTACTATAATAAAACGATTATTATAGGATCTTTTACTCATACGCGACTCACAAAAAAAATTATTTTATTTTTCTGAAATTTGTTTAGTCTGCCATGAATTGAATTAATCGGACTAGATGAATAGTTTAGCAACACAACACTACTTGTTAAAGTGTTATATCCATCCTAAAAATATAATGGTTATAGTCATACCTACTGATCAAATGATGGCAAGAGGCTATCGAAGTGCACAAGTTAGATAGTTATAAAAAGACTCGTAACATTATACAGTTAAACGTTATTAACGACACTAACGTGTTAAGGGGTTTATTCTATGGCTATCTCCACGTTCGAGTTTTAGATACTTAACTGCTACGTGTTCTGCGTATAGGTGCTCCAAAATAGGAAAAGAGGCGAATTCGTAAACCCTTTTACTCGCCGTAACATGGCAAGATACAGATCCATTGATTATTATTCAGATCTTGCAGCAGAAAGACGTTTTGCGGAAAAATTGCGATCTGGTTTTTCACTATTGTCTAACTCAAATGTATGTTATACATGAATACAATTTATGTAAGTATTACTAGAAAATAACAATTCAAAAATCTTTGCTGTTGCAGGATTATGCCTGTAAATGAATAAGTGATACTTATATTTTAAAAAACGCGCAAGCAGCAGAGCTCCGTCAGTGAGATCGTATTTTTTGTGCGAAGTGCATCGCGTCGAGATGCGATTCGAACGGAATAAATTATAATCGAAAAGCCACCCTTTAAAAGCAAACTGAAATAAAAATTAGAAAATAATTTATTTTATTGAAAAAATTAATTCGCGAAGTGCATCGCGTGCTGAGGAAGCACGCTTTTTTAATAGCAAGATATTAAATATTGAAAAATAATTTATTTCGTTCAAAAACAAATGAAAATTCGCGAACTGCATCTCATATTGAGAAAATCACACTTTAATAATAGAATGTAATGAAAATTTAAAAAACAATTTACTTTATTCAAAAAAAAAGAAAGCGAAGTGCATCGCATACAGATCTCGAGATGTGATTCGAAATGAAAAGTGCAGTGCGGTTGAACAAACGACTTAGACCCCACAAGGAAACATATTTCAACAAAAATTCAATTTTTAACTCAATTCGCAGAAGCTGTACAGTTGCGCAAATTTTCAAAAACCACGAAAAAACGAGAAATATCTACTTAAAAATCGAGGCGATTACAAAAATTTATTAAAAATTTGGACTGTTCAGTTCTGCCACGAAAACAACGCCAGATACCAAATTTTAGTGATGGGAGCTGTTCGAGATAACAATATGTACCTACTGGGAAAGAAATATAAATGAAAACGTAAAAATCTACGTGAAAACACCTATATATATATATATATATATATATATATATATATATATATATATATATATATATATATATATATATATATATATATATATATATATATATATATATATATATATATATATATATATATATATATATATATATATATATATATAATATATATATATATATATATATATATAAAATATATATATATATATATATATATATATATATATATATATATATATATATATATATATATATATATATATATATATATATATATATATATATATATATATATATATATATGTATTAAAATCTTTATTCTTAAGCCCGAATATATATGTGATAATTTTTGAATTTTTCTTGGGAATGTGGCTTAGCTGAAATGGATATTCATTTGTCTTTCTATATAATCATTTATTCCTTTTATTCCAAAGTTTCGGCTTCACAAAGCCTTTTTCAAGGACTACAATGGAGAGAAAGAAAAATTATTATCACTAAAGTTACAGTTAAAAGTTTCATTTAGTCGATAAATTAAAAAACACTGAAAGAAACATAACAATTTTTATAATATCACAGAAAAATGTTTACCTAGTTTCAATTATCTTCGGAACACTGTCACTTATTTAATTAAAACGTATACACAAAATTTCGAAAGAATTGATATTTATTTTTTTTGATTGTTTACTTATTTCACTATACTTTATATACGCGTATGGCGTGCAAATGATATTAAACTCGCCGAGATTCGTTTGATTGACTGGTGGCATGGACGTTTCAAGAAATATAAACTAAGAACCAATATATGGAGAACCAATATTTAAGAAAAACAGACGAACATTCATAATTTAAAAGAATTAAAATTTTTTTTTTCCATGTTTTTTATTCACGTCGTTTCTTTATTTTTTATAAAATGCTGTGGTAAATTTTGCTCAAATTTTTAATATCTGTTTTCTCGTTTATAGCGCGATTATTCTTTTTCATATATATCATTTCCAGGATTTCTCGTTTTCTCTTGTTGGTTTCCCTATGTATTTATTTGGTATTCTCAAACTGGAACTCATGTTTGTATTAAGCTTTATGTTTTGAAAGGGCTGTTATATATTTTTTTTATCATATTTATGTCCGTTTAAACGGTTTGATAAGTATTGGCTCGATTGTCCGATATATACAGAATCACAGTTTGAACATGGAATTTCATATATGGTATGTGTTGTCTTATTAACAGGAGTTTTTGTTTTTAATTTGGAGTAGTTTATTTTAAACGTGTTTTGAGTTTTATCAAACCGTTTAAACGGACATAAATATGATAAAAAAAATATAACAGCCCTTTCAAACCATAAAGCTAAATACAAACATGAGTTCCAGTTTGAGAATACCAAAATACTACATAGGGAAACCAACAAGAGAAAACGAGAAATCCTGGAAATTATATATATATATATATATATATATATATATATATATATATATATATATATATATATATATATATATATATATATATATATATAAAAGAATAATCGCGCTATAAACGAGAAAACAGATATTAAAAATTTGAGCAAAATATACCACAACATTTTATAAAAAATGAAGAAACGACGTGAACAAAAAACATGGGAAAAAAAAAATTAAATTCTTTTAAATTATGAATGTTCGTCTGTTTTTCTTAAATATTGGTTCCCCATATATTGGTTCTTAGTTTATATTTCTTTAAACGTCCAGGCCACCGGTCAATCAAACGAATCTCGGCAAATTTAATATCATTTGCACGCCATACGCGTATATAAAGTATAGTGAAATGAGTAAACAATCATAAATATCAATTCTTTCGAAATTTTGTGAATACGTTTTAATGAAATAAGTGACAGTGTTCCGAAGATAATTGAAACTAGGTAAACATTTTTCTGTGATGTAACTTTTAACTGTAACTTTGGTGACAATAATTTTTCTTTCTCTCCATTGTAGTCCTTGAAAAAGGCTTTGTGAAGCCGAAACGTTGGAATAAAAGGAATAGATGATTATATAGAAAGACAAATGAATATCCATTTTAGCTAAGCCACA
>JARQZK010001890.1:10000-15441 GCA_030704885.1 Cynegetis impunctata | reverse complement strand
TCCTGGAGATGAGTATTCACATTATAAGAGCTTTCGAAGACAAGCATACATCTTTCCTCTGACTGAGCAAAACTATGACTACAAACGTCTTAATCCATTTGATGGAAATGACAACAGAGTTTTTTTCTGTCGACTGATAGGATGGAGTGCTTCATCTGTCGATAGACCGGTCAATGTGGCATCGAATTGTCCCAATTCACAAACAACACAAACAAATATCTCTCATCCAATCATACAATCCTCAATAGCGTAGATCAAGAAACCAGCCACGTCTTCTCTTACACCGCTCAAACTAAGCGACACTCCCGCACTTAAGATTGAGGTTTTATCAGAGACCCTATCCTGCCAGCGAACAAACCAGTCAACCAGAACAAGAAACTCAAACTGTACAAGAAGAGGAAAATACCATGCCTCCCCCGAACTCACATACCAATAGTACGCCTGTCAGTAAACAAGCAAAGAAGAAACGCAAAATGGACCTTCCATCGGATCACGCTCTCAACGAATCCGCCAAAAACTCAATCTCCACGGTATATAATGAGGATCCCGAAGCTTTTCATCTATCCTATGACAACCTAATAGCATTTTTAGAAAACTCCTTCGGAAGCACGGCACCCTACGCTGAAGCAGAAAAATTCACATCGAACATTAAATTACTACTACAAGATCTACACAATATTTACCCCTACCTACAAAGAACAATTAAGAATAGAATCACAAGAATATCAAAAAAAATAAAAGATAAGTTGAAGGACGAAGCAACTTATCAAATACCGACCATCGTAGACGAGAACAACGAAGCAATCACCAATAGTCAAGATATTGTGAATACACTAGCGCAACACTTTTATGAAAAAACGGTAAACATAACGCTTCCGCAACGGCCCAGTGTCCAGCCCGTTACAGATGAATCCGAGTCAACAATTAACCAACTTTTCACCTTACAGGAACTCAAGTTGGCCCTTTCATCTATGAGAAATACAGCTGCAAGACCTGACAATATCCCAATGATATTCCACAAACAACTCCATGACAAAACGCTACCTACGCTACTCAAAATTTACAACAAAATCTGGTCCAAGTCGTCGGTTCCTACTCAGTGGCGACAATCTCATATTACGATACCTATCAAAAAAGCAGGTAAAAGGGGATCTTCAGTCGACTGCATTCAGACCGATTTCTCTGACATGTACCTTTGTGTAAGGTACTGGAGAAGATGGTCAACAGAAGATTGACATGTGTACCTAGAAAAGATAACCTTCTGCATCCCGCACAATACTGGTTTCAGACAGAACCGCGCAGTACCATAGACAAAAATCTTGTTCATATATACAAACAGAAATAGCCCAAACCTTTGCCATCCAATCAGGATCTTGATTGCTGTTCTTGATTGACCTTGACAGCGCATTTGACACAACAAGCCGAGAAAGCCATTTTGACCAAGCTACCTGGAATTAATCTTACCGAAACGTATTACTTTTTACCTGAAGAACTTTTTAACCGACAGGAATTTTCAAGTCACGGCTAATGGTAAAAACATCGAACACATTTGTCACCCAGAAATGGAGTAATTCAAGGCTCCGTATTGAGCACAACAATTTTTTTTATTGGCAATCAACGACATGCATAAAGCTATAGAGTCACCACTCAAGTTCGCTCTTTACGCAGACGACATCCTGCTCTTCTGCTCAGGAAAAAAACACTGCTAGTACATGCAAGCTCTTACAGAATGGACTTGAACAAGATAATGACCTGGGCCAACGGTATTGGATTTAATTTTCCCCCTCCAAATCGAAATTGATGCCGATTCTCCCGTAGGGCACCCCACAGTCGCAGCCCAACCTGACAATGAATGGTACACCCCTACCAATAGTCGAAACTCTTAAAATTCCTAGGTATGACACTGGACCAGCGACTCACTTGGAATCCTCATATCAAGAGCCTGAAAGGAAATTGTTTGAACTCCATGAATATCCTCCGAACGTTATCTCATCACCAATGGGGCTGCGCGATGAAGAAATCTTACTGAGAATATACAGATCTCTTGTACGCTCAAAAACTGGACTATGGCAGCATACTCTATTCTACATCCAGCAAGACGAATCTGAAATCATTAAACACAATACCTAACACCGCATTGCGCATCTCACTCGGAGCTTTCAGGTCCAGCCCCATCTGCTAGCCTTCATGTGGAAGCACAGGAAATGCCACTGAACCTCCGTCGACCAAAAGCTCTCCTTCTGTATGCCACCAAAGTATCTTCTATTCCGAATCATCCAGTATGCCAATTAATCAGAAATTCAGAGCGTCCTGCTATTATCCGACCCAGAACGGTTTCTGGTCAATTCCTCAGCTGATAAACATGAACCTAAGGATCACTAGACATGACATCATGTACTCCTTAAGTATTTCCAAACCACCCTCCTTGGTCCAGACATCAACCAATAGTCAACACCTCTTACACAATACACCAAACGTGACACACTCCAGTACAATGTTCAGAACTACTTTCCGAAATCATCCACACTGAAAAAATTCGACCAACAACTAACACTGACGCCTCCAAAGATGATTATGTAGTTTCACATGCTCAATCATCAGTGAGCCCAACATGCCAGAGGCCCCTATAAACTTCCATCTAATCTGCAGCATTTATAACCGCCGAAATGTATGCCATCTTACAAATCTCTCTTTGGCCCGATCACTCCAGGCCAAAAAAATTGCAATCCTCAGTGATTCACTGTCGGCAATTCAGTCCATTGGCAACATATACTCGCGATGAATCCAATTGTTCAAAAATATCCAAGAGAGAGTTCACAGACTTCAAAACCGAGATGAAAACATTTCCACCCTCCTTTATTTGGATACCATCTCATATAGGAATAGCCTGGCAATGAAGCTGCAGACACAATCCGCTAATTTAGCAAGATCCCCGGACCTACCTGAAGTGGACATCCAGGCTTCACAGTGACCTCAAAACCTACCATAAATCAGAGATTTCTCCAAGACTGGCAGGCTCAATGGGACAACAACAATAATAAATTATTCGATATCCAACCCAAGATTGACAGTCCTACAGAAATCAATTTAGGCAGACAAGATAAAATGGTCATCAGAAGACTCAGAATTGGTCACACCAGGTTAACTCATGGTTATCTGATGTCGGAGGAAAATCAACCAAATTGCGAATACTGTCACAACACCCGACTAACTGTAACTCACCTGCTATCACAATGCCCTCACTATAGAGAAGCTTATCGGAGATTTGGACTGAAGGAACACCTAAAAGACATCCTCAACTCCTCAACACAAATTGAATCAATAGTCAAATTCCTCCAAGAATACCAGCTCTATAGCAGTGTATAACTTTTTTTATGACTATAATATTCAGCACACAACTGTAAATTGTACCCCGTGTCAATGACCTCCGAAGTCGAGACACGTTAATTTAAATAAATAAAATAAATAAATAAAATTTTATTCCCCATTATGTCATCCATTGTTAGTTTATGTCTTGTCAAACTTATGTGTTGTGTTCTGTTCTCTGTTTTCTTCTTATTTTTTTCTTCTTTTTCTTGATATGAAAGGTGTATATAAATGGCTTAAACTTTTGATGTCTTGTCATTGGACAGACATCACAAAGACTACAAGACAGACTCAACGCACACAAATACACTAAAACTGCATCAACAGCACTTAACAAACATAAGACACTTAAAGGACATGATTTCGACTACGACGAGACTAAATTATTAAAAACAGAACCAAAACAAAGGCACAGAGAGTTTTGGGAAATGATCCACATAAAACTAAATTTAGAAGATACCATTAATGATAGACAAGACATCAAAAGTTTAAGCCATTTTTATACAAGAAAAAGAAGAAAAAAAGAAGAAGAAAACAGAGAACAGAACACAACACATAAGTTTGACAAGACATAAACTAACAATGGACGACATAATGGGGAATAAAATTTTAAGATACCCATTTTAATTACCAATTCCTGTTAAACAGGTTAAAATACCATAATGAAATGTTTCGTCATAACTATATTTTAATTAGAGGTAAAAGATCTTACTAACCATTTTTGTTTGTTACTTATTTTTCACAAAGGAAAATTTTATTTACAGATAATTAAGCTCTTAAAATACTGAAGAAGGAGACACATTCTCCGAAACGTTTATGATTACATTGAGGATTACATTCATCATCTAGATATCTAGATATCGACATACTCTTAGGAACTTACTCTTGGCCAGGCAATGAAAATGATAATGATGATATGTATGTTACTATCTCTGTATCTGTGTTTTAGTATTTGTTTCTCTTGTAGTGTTCTTATGATGTTTACTTTATTTTATAGCTAATTTACGTGTTAACCAGGTAGGTTAAGAGTTAAAGAGTAGCTTTCAGCTAATCTTCGCCTGCCTGGGCAAATGCTGTGTATACACATTTGTGGAAATAAAGTCATTTTATTATTATTATTATTATTATTATTATTATTATTATTATTATTATTATTATTATCATTACCAATTTTCGTATACTTACTAACAACTACACTGCCAAATCCAAAAACCCAGACTATATATATATATATATATATATATATATATATATATATATATATATATATATATATATATATATATATATATATATATATATATATATATATATATATATATATATATATATATATGCAGAACACACTACACGTTGTAGATAAATAATAAAATGAAATGAAAAAAAAACATCTTACCAAAGTAATTGTTTCTCTAATTTCTCGTTCCACTGAAATATTATATCTTAACATTTTCATCTTGTTTAGCAGAAATTACCAACCTTATGCATTCGAACCGAGAATCGCCTAAGTCAATCATTCAATATAAAAATTCACGATACTAGCTTTTTCTCCGAAACTACCAATTTTTAGGCCAAAAATAACAACGAAAAATATACCCCCAGAGTAACCCCCTGTCGATTCCTCACATTTTCTAACATAATATACGAAATTTTTGAGTGCCCTTACGTTGCAGAATTTACCACCCCCATACTAACCCTTACTTTAATCAACGAATTCTATATTTCACCAGCATTCGTTTCTATAACTGCTAATGTTCACCTTGTACTCTTATCGAGAAAATGATAACTAGGATTTTATGACATAAAAAAATCACCAGTAGCCCCAAGGTATTGTTCGCATTTTTTTCATACTATATTAGACACCTACAAGAATAATTATTTAATAAAAAAAAATTATTGAATTAATTTCACATCCACATAATCAATTTTGAAAAACAAAGAAGCCCATAGCCGAAAACCTCCAAATAGAGAGAGGATTTCATTATATTTTTCTATTTTTCAATTATTTTATTTCAATTTTGTCATATATGTTCGTACAACTATTAAAAACATAAATTTCAAATAACAATCAAATT
>JARQZK010001890.1:0-5000 GCA_030704885.1 Cynegetis impunctata | reverse complement strand
ATTTTTCTAATTTTCAAGTAATTTATTTCAGTTTTGTCATATATGTTCGTCCAACTATTTAAAACATAAATTTCAAATAACTATCAAATTAAAAATCAATGAGTAAGTATAGTCCTCAAAGAAATATATAACTCTTATCAAAAAGTTAACAATAGTTCACAGGCAACAACAATTCAAATAAATATATATATATATATATATATATATATATATATATATATATATATATATATATATATATATATATATATATATATATATATATATATATATATATATATATATATATATATATATATATATATATATATATATATATATATATATATATATATATATATATATATATATATATATATATATATATATATATATATATATATATATATATATATATATATATGCAGAACAACACTACACGTTGTAGATAAATAATAAAATGAAATGAAAAAAAACATCTTACCAAAGTATATGTTTCTCTAATTTCACGTTCCACTGAAATATTATATCTTAACGTTTTCATCTTGCTAGCAGAAATTACCAACCTCATGCATTTCGAACCGTGAATTCGTCTAAGTCAATCATTCAATATAAAAATTCACGATACTGGATTTTTCTCCGAAACTACCAATTTTAGGCCAAAAATAAACGAAAAAATACCTCCAGAGTAACTCCCTAACGATTCCTCACATTTTCTAACATATACCAAATTTTGAGTGCCCTACGTGCAGAATTTACCACCCCCATACTAACCCTCTACTTAATCAACGAATTCTATATTTCACCAGCATTCGTTTCTATAACTGCTAATGTTCACTGTACTCTTATCGAGAAAATGATAACTAGGATTTTATGACAGAAAAAAAATCACCAGTAGCCCCCAGTGTATTGTGGCATTTTTTTATACTATATTAGACACCCTACAAGAATAATTAAATAATAAAATAATTATTGAATAATTCACATTCACATAATCAATTTTTGGAAAACAAAGAAGCCCAAGGCGAAAACCTCCAAATAGAGAGAGGATATCATTATATTTTTCTATTTTTCAATTAATTTATTTCAGTTTTGTCATATATGTTCGTCCAACTATTTAAAACATAAATTTCAAATAACAATCAAATTAAAAATCAATGAGTAAGTATAGTCCTCAAAGAAATATATAACTCTTATCAAAAAGTTAACAATAGTTCACAGGCAACAACAATTCAAATAAATATATATATATATATATATATATATATATATATATATATATATATATATATATAATATATATATTTTATATTTATTTAGATATATAAATTAGATATATATATATATATATATATATATATATTATATATATATATATATATATATATTATTGTTCAGAAAGATTTCCGCGGTCGGAAGTATTTGAAAAACTTGGTTCACGGAATGAAACCGCGTAAAAGATTTGAAAAATCTCGACGTTTCGGCTCCTTTTGCGAAAGCCATCTTCAGGAGAATTAGAAGGGAAATAATTCAGACTCGTGGCCTCAATCTGCCTACTCCACGAATCGGAATTTAGGAGGAATCGGAAACAATACGATTGCGTGGTCTCAACCTGCCTACTCCACTAACCGTATTGCTTCCTGTCAACTCTGAAGTCTCAATCTGCCTACTCTTCAGAGTCAACTGACGGGCCGATCGTCGCGTGGCCCGTATTTATAGGGAGGGGGTGGGTACTCACGCTCATCAGTGCGGGGATGCACTCTGATTGGGCGTTTACATGGCGACCACTGAGAACTGGTTTCCATGCTGATGGGAGTCTGTGACTGTCATCTCTGGTGTTCAAACAATTTGGACGTTTTTCTATTTCTACAGCTTCACGGATAATTCGGGATTTGAAAGATCAAACGGGAGCAATAGTTCTTGTATTGGGGAAATCGATTAATGTGGCCTGTTTGGGTGTGATGTTGGGAAAGGGCGTTGGCGATATCTGAGTGTCTTACCGAAAGTTGAATGTTCCTGGCACGGACCTGAATTTCGTCGGTTCGTTTGTCCTATATAGGAACGAGGACAATTGGAACAGGGAATCTCATAAAAACCGTGATTTTCGTTAGGAATTTTATCCTTGACGGATCTGACCAGATGGGAGAGTTTTTGTTGAGTAGTGAATATTGTTTTTTGATGTTTGTGTTTTTGAGAGATCTTGCGATCTTATCTGTTACTCCTTTTGATGTAAGGAAGAAATAATTTAGGTGTAGATTCTTGTTCAGTGGGATTGGAAGGTGGTAGAGGTGGGGTGATATTTGTGTGTTTGCGTATGCTCTTGTCGATTTGATATGTGTTGTAACCGTTCCGTAAATAATATATGTTTTAGAGTTTTGAGTTCTGATTCACGGTGTTCGTCGTCAGATAGTCGAATGGAACGGTAGATTAGGGTATTAACTACAGAGTTAAGTTGAGAAGGATGGTGGTGAGACTGGGCATTCAGATAACGGTTTGTATGAGTGGGTTTACGATAAACTGAATAGGAGAAGCCTTGGGATGGAAGTTTTTTGATCATGACATCGAGAAATGGCAGAGACCCATCGTTTTCCACTTCCATTGTGAATTGGATACTTGGATGTATGCCATTCAAATGATTCAAGAAGTGGAGCAACGAGTCTTCGCCATGGGGCCAGATCGCAAAGACATCGTCTACATAACGTAGCCAGCATGATGGTTTAAGGTCGAATGACGAGAGAGCTTGGGTTTCGAAATGTTCCATGAAAATGTTGGCTATGATGGGGGAGAGAGGGGATCCCATTGGGGCTCCCTTGATTTGTCTGAAGAAATTGCCTTGAAAGATGAAATAAGTGTTGGCCATGCAGTGTTTGATCAGGGATAGGTTGTCTGTGGATATTTGATGTTTCGTGTCTAGGATGGAAAGTGTTTCTTCAATGGGGATATTTGTAAATAAGGAGACAATATCAAAACTAACAAGGAGATCAGTTGGGGTAATATCAATACTTTGAAGGAGTTCTATGAAGTGAAAAGAGAGTTTTTGACGTAATGACTGGGTTTGTTCGGCAAGGGGTTGAAGGGTTTTGGCGAGATATTTCGCAAGAGGATGTGTTGGACAATTGTAAGCGCTGACAATGGGTCGAAGTGGAATATTAGGCTTGTGAACTCTTTGGGTAGACCATAAATTCGAGGGGTTCTAGAAAGATTTTTCTCTTGGGATTAGAGACTTTTTTTATTTCAGGTGGGAGATTCGATTGGTTGATACGAGATCTTGTGGCTTTTCTCCAGGTATGTTGTCGGGTCATGAGTGATACGCTTATAGTCGGCGGGTGTCAAGAAGATTGGACATTTTATCGAGGTAAGAAGAAGTGTTAAGAAATGACAGTGGCATTGCCTTTATCGGCTGGGAGGACGACTATTATTTTGGTTCTCATTGTAAAGTTCCTTTGAGAGATTGCCTCTCAGAAAAAGTGAGGTTTGGGACGGGGTGGCCGACTTGTACGAAGAATTTTGCGATGTCATGCCTGGCAGTTTCCGCTTGATCTGTTGGAAGATGGGAAATTGCTTCTTCTGTTTGGGAGATGATAGTTTCTATGGGGATGGATTTAGGTGGGATGGAATAGTTGAAGCCTTTCGAGAGTGCTTTTGTTGCGATCTCGGAAATTGGAGAGTGTCAGAATAATTGTGAACAATGGAGGAGGTATAAGATGAAGATGATTTTGTGGTTTTTTGGGAATTAATGGGTTTAGCTAGTTTATTTTTCTGGGTTAAGGTCTTTCTGGTCGGAAAGGATGTTGTGCCTTTGGAGTTGGATAGGCGATCAAAAGTATCCCATAGGATTGGATGGATGTGGAAAGAGTGAAGGTGATGGAAAGTTTGAGAAGTAGTTCGTTAGTGTGAATTAGGTTGCGTCTGGTAGTGTGAATGGAATCTCTAAGGAGGGGCAAAACTTGTTCTATTGAGAATTCGGTTATGGAGGGGGATTTTGTTATGATGCTTGAGCTGTAGAAATTTGGGAATGACACGATGGTCACGACATGATTTCAGAAAAGTGAGGTCACAGAGGAGACGATGTTTTCGGGATAAGAGGGAAGATAGGATTTTGTGATTGAAAGAGAAAATTCCTCTCCGTAGAGGCGTATAAAAATGCTTCAGAAAGATTTCCGCCGCGTCGGAAGTATTTGAAAAAACTTGGTTCACGGAATGAACCGCGTAAAAAATTTGAAAAAATCTCGACGTTTCGGCTCCTTTTGCGAAGCCATCTTCAGGAGAATTAGAAGGGAAATAATTCAGACTCGTGGCCTCAATCTGCCTACTCCACGAATCGAATTTAGGAGGAATCGGAAACAATACGATTGCGTGGTCTCAACCTGCCTACTCCACTAACCGTATTGCTTCCTGTCAACTCTGAAGTCTCAATCTGCCTACTCTTCAGAGTCAACTGACGGGCCGATCGTCGCGTGGCCGTATTTATAGGGGAGGGGGTCGGGGACAAACGAACCGACGAATTCAGGTCCGTGCCAAGGAACATTCACTTTCGGTAAGACACTCAGATATCGCCAACGCCCTTTCCCAACATCACACCCAAACAGGCCACATTATCGATTTCCCCAATACAAGAACTATTGCTCCCGTCCGATCTTTCAAATCCCGAATTATCCGTGAAGCTGTAGAAATAGAAAAACGTCCAAATTGTTTGAACACCAGAGATGACAGTCACAGACTCCCATCAGCATGGAAACAAGTACTTCCTACAGTGGTCGCCATGTGTTAACGCGCCCAATCAGAGTGGCATCCCGCACTGATGAAGCGTGAGTACCACCCCCCTCCCCTATAAATACGACCACGCGACGATCGGCCCGTCAGTTGACTCTGAAGAGAAGGCAGATTGAGTCTTTAGAGTTGACAGGAAGCAATACGGTTAGTGGAGTAGGCAGGTTGAGACCACGCAATCGTATTGTTTCCGATTCCTCCTAAATTCGATTCGTGGAGTAGGCAGATTGAGGCCACGAGTCTGAATTATT
>JARQZK010001889.1:0-15528 GCA_030704885.1 Cynegetis impunctata | reverse complement strand
AAAGCAATATCGTGCTTCTGTTAATATCTTCTAGACATGCAACATTAAAATTCCGCAATACGAAGTTGCATCAAAAGCTCGCATACCTAACGCACACAGGGGCGGTTCTGAAAAAGTAGACTCCTATTTAATTACGCCTACCTTCACATAATTTTATTCAGAATTCATGTTTTTCGAGGACATCAAGGGTCTTCCATGTGTATTCATGCTCAGCATAGTATTTACTATGCTGAGCATTTTGAAATAATTCATTAAGAACAAGAATGATTCAATAAAAAGTTAATTTTCTCACAATCAATTATAGCATAAGCTAAGGATGTGCGATTCTAACTAACAGCATAGTATTTTCTTCTCATCCTCCAGATTTTTAGCAGTTTAGACTTGATTACATTATTTCCTGGGATCAAGATTACGTAGATATACGGATGAGTTCCATTGGGAAAATTGAATGAATATTTTGTTCAGAGAGTTCTACCTAAACACAGAATTATGCATTTGATTCTTACAGGGATTCCCTGGGCTGTATTCATTATATATAGGTCATTACTCGGTATGGAACAAATATTTCCAAATATATGAAATTGGCAATCCTTATTGATATCCTCAATTGTTTTCTTTTAGTTTATAGTTGATCAGAAAACTCATGCTATATATGATAAATGATAAATTCTAAATAGATTTGTGTTTTTGAAAACTACAGGACCTGAAAGATTGTGTTAAATGAGAGTGTAAAGTACGTTATAAAATATATTAATTATAAAATGATAATGATGAAACAAAATAAGTAAATTTTTAGTTTGTAATTAGCACAATATATAATTGAATAGTTAATAAAAGTCAGTTGAATTTCCTACATACCTATACAAGAGACAAGACAGAACTTTGAATGAGAAATAAAGTAGATATATTTTCCAGGTAGTCGATGGTTATCAACTAAGTTGGCAATAAGTTTCAAAACATTATGGAATATATTATTTCTTAATTTCATTGTGGATGAAAATATTTCCACTTGTTCATGGAAGTACCTATGTAAAACCATATTTTCATTATTCACTAATGTATTTTTATTAACAATTCCAGTTAATTATCAACATGAATTATTTTCACATAAATTAAATTATGTTTTAACATAACCTTGCATCAGTTGTTCATAAGTATATGTTCAATACGAAAAAACAAGGATAAATTTTTCTTATTTCTGCTTTTTGAAAATATTACGTTAGATATTTTCTACTAAATTTTCAAGTTAAGTAGTTATAAGTTGAAAATATACACTCTTGTTCCCAAAATTTCGATAATCTTTCTTAAGGAGACCTAGAAAGTTGAGACAATTTGATTTTTATATACTGAATAATTCAACTTGAAGGAGTTGAGTTTGCCCTGTTGAATTTGAATATACAAGTTAAATATAATTATTTTCAGAATTTTCATAAATATTCTTCAAACTGAACTTCTATGAGTTGGAATCTTCGGTGTACAAAAATTAAATTGTATTAACTTAATGTCCCCTAGGTCTAGTGAAGAATATAACAAAAGATTATCGAAAGCTCGAGAACAAAGGAAAAAGAGTCTATTGCTTCATTTTCCCAGTGCTTCTGCTTAAATTAAATAAACTCTTGTATACATACATACCGTGCAACCTAGACATAACGAATCGGCAGGGAACAATTAAATATTCGTTTTATCAAGTAATTCGTTAAACCGACGTTTGTTATATTGAGGTTAGGTTGGTCTGAAATTTTTTAGAAAGAGGTAAAAAATAGTTTTATTCACCTCAACATTACTTACTCATCTTGTTATATCGAACAACTTACCTATACTAATAACACATTTTTATCAAATTACTGTGACTATTTTCTATTTAAGAACAATTAGGTAGGTAATATAGGTACGTGAATCTTCAACATTAGTGAGAGCAAAAGTGTTTATATAACTTTCCATCAAACAACAATGAATGTTTTACGAAAGAAACGTATCGAAACCTTTCGCGACATCTATCACATACTATGGGATTAAAGGTCATATATTGGTGGGAACGTTATCTAAGGGTTTTGGGTTGACAAAATTCGTTAATTAGAGGTATTTTAATTTTTTTTTTGATAGTTGAAAATTCGTTAAGTATAAAAAGATTGTTCGCAATGTGAAGGTATTTTTTACATTGACTCTTATGGACAATTCATATATGTATATATATATATATATATATATATATATATATATATATATATGTATATATATATACATATGTATATATATATATATACATATATATATTTATATATGTACAGGGTGATTCATTAAGGGTGGCGACCGGCCGTATCTCGGAAACCGTATGTCCTAGAATTTGAGGAAAAAAATTCTTATGTGAAAATCTGCCCTAAAAAAATGATTAAAAATGTTTTTGAGTCCATATTTTTTCGCTAGGTGGCGCAATCTTTTACTTATAAAATATAATTGGATTTTTTACGAAATATTCCCCAATTTAGGCTGGTAAAAAATATCAACTTTAGAAACTACTATTCTAATTCTACAACTTTTGTTAAAGTCATTTTTCTGTATTACCTATTCTGAAATGGTGGGGGAAGTTCTCTTTCTTTGACATAAAAAACACTGTAACTCCATAACGCATGAACCGATTTTCGAAAACGTAGACTCTATGTACAGAGTATTGAATGTGGATTTCAGTAAGAAATAACAAAAACACTTTTAATTTTCTAATCGGCAACTAGAGGGCGTAATGTAACACCTAGCTCTATTTATGATTTTTTTCGAGAAATTTCAAATGCATTGCTATAAATCTAACTAGCTAACAAAAAGCCAAATTTGATGACTTATTGACCTGTCAAAACCGTGAACTGATATCTTTTTTCATTCCAAAGATATTTGCAGTTTTTGATGAGTGTTGGCGATTGTTGGCTCGGCCTGTAAGGTGGAAGAGAAATTATGTTGCTAAAATTGTCGTGAAAAAAAAATAACAAATTGAAACGCATCATGAATAATTTACTAACATTACATTATGAAACAAAACTAGTCCGGTCAAATTGGACCAAAAAATAGGAGTGAAGTTACAAAAATTCGCACCCAGCTGAAAATTGGTAGGATTGTTCGAAACACCATTAGGCCTCTTTCAGACGAGGATACTGTATGCGTTGCCGAATACCGTGTGTAAGGCTTCTTTCAGACGAGGACGCTGTATCCCAGACGCGCGTATCTCAGATACAGAAAAAGCATGCAGTTAAATTATTGTAGCTGACACACGGCATTCGGCAACGCATACAGTATCGCGCGACAGAATTTTTGAATCTTCGATTTTCAGCCGCCCGGATACGAACGAGTATCCGGGATACAGAATTATCATGGTGGCTTATGGACCTGTTCAGACATGCATACTTGTGCGATGCAAAAATTTCGATTTCAGAGGCGGGCAGTATTTTCATTCAGAATTGATAGCGAGTTCGAACAGCAGAACGTACTCTTCAATATTCATTTCATGATAACGACTGCACCGCACTGAAATTTGTATTTGTAATAAAAAAGTATGCCAAAAGAGTATCGGGATAGTCTGCGGCTGTGATTCGGTTTCCCGTATACAGAATCCCGCATACAGTATCCTCGTCTGAAAGAAGCCTAAGCTACAATATAACTGCATGCTTTTTCTGTTTCTGAGATACGCGCGTCTGGGATACAGCGTCCTCGTCTGAAAGATGTCTAATAAATGAATCTAAAAAGTACTCATTGATCTGATACGTGCAAAAAAATTTACTCGGGGTCGAATGTCACAAAACCGGGTTTTTTGCTATTTTCAGCAAAGCAGTAAGTTTTATCATGGAATTAGTCTAGAAAAAATTGTAGATCACCTAATTATCTATAAAAAACGTTTGAATAAATTTTTTCTTCAGAGCCACCGTTTTTAAGATTCAGAAAGTTTAAAGAAATGCAAAAAACACTAGCTTAAAGGTGGCGTTGAAACGTGTATATTATGACGATAACAACTCTCTCAACTTTTTGAATCGTTATCTCTCAAAAACGGCGACTCTTAGATAAAAAAGTATTTTGAAATTTTTTATAGATAATTATCTGGTCTACAATTTTTGTCTGGGCTAATTTCATGCTGTTGTGGAATAATATGATAAGGATGTATTTTATAATCCTTAAATATTCGTTGCACCAAAGAATAATTCAATCCTAGATCTCTTGCAATTTTTCGAATACTCAAATGGGGTTCAGACTTAACTAACGCCAATACGTTAATAACATTTTCTTCATTGCGGCTTCTACGTATCCTATTTCTTAATGCGACAGGTTGAACATTGCCGGTTTCTCGCAATCTTTGTGCCAATCTTTTGAATAATTTCCGAGAATTACGCCGTCTTTCAGGATATCGTATCGCATACTACCTTTCAGCAATTACTTCATTTTGTAGACTTTCAAAATATACACTGAGCATATCATATGCTTTTTCATTTGAATAAAAAGGCATTATAAAAGAGTTAGTTTGGAAACAGTAAGAATAAATTTGACAGCAATTAAAACTTAAAAGTAAACAATCATAAAACATTAGTGTCATTTCTATAGGTAACTTGCTGACTTTTGAAACATCTATCTCTCAACAGTTTAACATCATTCGTAATATTGCAGCTCATCTATGAACATAAAACTATAAGAGACCGTTTGAGAGATTTGGGATTGAATTTTTACCGGAAAATTTGTATCCGAAATAGTTCAAAGCAAATACTGGCAAGCATTTTGAGTATTTGAAATAATGAGATAGTGGGAGCGTTTTGTAAATTTCTGTTATGAGTAGCGCCCTTAGTTTTGTTTCATTATGTAATGTTAATAAATATTTTTGTGATGCGTTTCTACTTGTTATTTTATTGTCAAAAAAATTTAAGCATCATAATTTATCTTCCACCTTACAGGGCGAACCAACAATCGCCAACACTCATCAAAAAATGCAAATATCTTTGGAATGAAAATAGATATCAGTTCCCGGTTTTGACAGGTCGATAAGTCATCAAATTTGGCTTTTTCTTAGCTAGTTAGATTCATAGCGTTTGATTTGAAATTTCCCAAAAATAATCATAAATAGAGCTAGGTGTTACATTACGCCCTCTAGTTGCCGATTGGAAAATTAAAAGTGTTTTTGTTATTTGTTACTGAAATCTACATTCAATACTCTGTGCATAGAGTCTACGTTTTCGAATATCGGTTCACGCGTTATGGAGTTACAGTGTTTTTTATATCAAAGAAAGAGAACTTCCCCCACCATTTCAGAATAGGTAATACAGTTGTAATAATTATGTAGAAGGGGTAAATACAAAGATGGTTACAAATAATTATTAGAAAAGGAAAAACCAATTCTGAATTGCTAGTCAGGTAGTTCGGTAATTTTGAAAAGATTAAGAAGGGGGCTTGAAGTATGATCGATTTGGCTATTCAATAGGAGACCGGAATGCTTGTATTTATTTATCTGTAATGATTCTAAAAAATTAAGTTTAATTCCTTTACTTTCAGAATTTAATATTTTAAAATCGAAATTGAATGTGTGATTTTCTTGGATTAAATGGTTTGCATAATGTGAATCCGACTTCTGATTAACAAAGCTACGTTTGTGTTCTGAAATTCTAGTTTGAAAACTTCTGAAAGTTCTACCAATGTAAAACTTATCACAATCGCCACAATTAATTTTATAAACTCCCGATTTATTATCTTTATGAACTTTGGATTTATTATTTTTTATATGATTTCCTAAATTATTACCGGTACGATAAGCAATGTTAATGTTGTGCTTAGATAAGAGAGATTTAAGTTTTTTACTTGAATTTCCGATGAAAGTGAGGCTGTTGTATTTGATATTATTTTTAGTAAGGGGGTACACCTGGTTAATCGCATTTTTGAAAAACTTTTTATCTATCATATTGTCTATAATATTGGGATCATAATTATTATTTACGGCAATTTGTTTAATTATATTTTTCTCGATGTTAAAATTGGCATTTGAAAGTGGAATATTTACTAATCGTAAGAGTAACTCTTACGATTCAGTCAATTAAATTGAAAATATTCAATTTGATTGAATATTAAATTGATTTGATTTGAAAATAACAAAAGTAGATAACAGACATAATTTTTCAATTTTTCGCAAACCATCGCACACTGATAGCGTCATACATAGTACTTCCGTACATCCTTTCCAACACAAAATGGCAGCTTTCAATAGTATGGTACATCGTTTAGTAAATATTCCACTTTCAAATGCCAATTTTAACATCGAGAAAAATATAATTAAACAAATTGACCTAAATAATAATTATGATCCCAATATTATAGACAATATGATAGATAAAAAGTTTTTCAAAAATGCGATTAACCAGGTGTACCCCCTTACTAAAAATAATATCAAATACAACAGCCTCACTTTCATCGGAAATTCAAGTAAAAAACTTAAATCTCTCTTATCTAAGCACAACATCAACATTGCTTATCGTACCGGTAATAATTTAGGAAATCATATAAAAAATAATAAATCCAAAGTTCATAAAGATAATAAATCGGGAGTTTATAAAATTAATTGTGGCGATTGTGATAAGTTTTACATTGGTAGAACTTTCAGAAGTTTTCAAACTAGAATTTCAGAACACAAACGTAGCTTTGTTAATCAGAAGTCGGATTCACATTATGCAAACCATTTAATCCAAGAAAATCACACATTCAATTTCGATTTTAAAATATTAAATTCTGAAAGTAAAGGAATTAAACTTAATTTTTTAGAATCATTACAGATAAATAAATACAAGCATTCCGGTCTCCTATTGAATAGCCAAATCGATCATACTTCAAGCCCCCTTCTTAATCTTTTCAAAATTACCGAACTTCCTGACTAGCAATTCAGAATTGGTTTTTCCTTTTCTAATAATTATTTGTAACCATCTTTGTATTTACCCCTTCTACATAATTTGTCATTTCTTGTTTTCGATATAACAGAAAATCATAGTTAGTTTGCCATTAGCATCTGAAGAAGGAGAAGTTCCACCGAAACGTGCGTCATGCGTTATTTCTTATAATAAAAGTGTAAATTGTTATTTTTAACTATTGTTTTAATATGTTTATTAATTTACACCACGTATCGGCCCAATCAATCCACTATATATATATATATATATATATATATATATATATATATATATATATATATATATATATATATATATATATATATATATATTTATATTCATCATCTAATTATTTTCATTTTAACCACCAAGAGTTTATGGAAAAAAATTAAAACGGATATAATAGGTATCACCCTACGTCCAGTGATAGTAGGAACTTTCAGCAACGAAAGTTTAGTTGAATTATGATATCTACGCCTCTGAAAGCATAGCAGAGGGCTGGTGAGTCAAAAACCCCATAATTTGGTAACATCCGCTAAACAGTGTCCATTTAAATGCGCATTAGTTGAATTTCGGACACGCGACCAAATTTCCGGTGAGAGGGCCTTTCTAATTAAGTAGATGATTTTTGTTTGCTTAGATAATCATTTAATAGACCCCTTCTCTCGTATTAGCTTAACATGCCTAGTTGGTTTCCCTTTTATCATCGATAACATCTTGATCATATCGGAGGACTTATACACGCGCCCTTTCAGAAAATCGCTCGACTGGTTGTGTTCGATTGTGTTTCAACTTGAATTGGTTTTCGAGGGTTATTATTGTGATGTCAAATCGAAAATTATTTTAAATGGTTAATGTTAATTATTGAACTTGAATTGCCAATCTTGAGGTTAATAATTGACAACACATCGTATTCCCACAATACTTGAGCTTTCGATTTCAATAAATTTATTCATGATATTTCAGTATCTGTGGAATATTGTATTTTACAAAGAGTTCATTACGTATCACAATTTATTTTTTCATGTTTTCTGCTTCTACATTCATTAATCTTCAATGTTTTTGAAACAGTTTCAGTATGAAAATTCAAGAAAATATTTGTCTTCACTGTGAAGTTTCATTTCAGTTATTGTCAGTGAAACTCACTTCTGGACTAGAGTTTATTTTATAAATTGACCCTGCTATTTTCTTCATAAAATTTAATGTGTTTTATAATATCAAAATTGGGTAATATCGGATTGTATATAAAAATATTTATTGTGAGGTTCGCTTATGAGTAGTTTCTCCTGTGCGATAAACTATAGCTGAATCTACTTAACGTGATTTATCAATAGTAAGTAGGCTATGTATTTTCTCAGAATAAGAATTTATTTATATATCACTGCGATAGTATTAGCCTCATATTCTATACATGAGAATTGTTTGTGATTTTTAACTTTGTTATTATTCGTACTTTCCCGAAAATATTATACAATTACTGTATCGGTCAAGTCAGCATTGAGATGCGTAATGGTTGAATTCGTTTGTGACCTCCTGAACGACGATTTTTTAAATAAGATATATTTATGATACAATATATATATATATATATATATATATATATATATATCAATGTATATATATGAATATATATATATATATATATATATATATATATATATATATATTTATATATATATATATATATATATATATATATATATATATATATATATATGTATATATATATATATATATATATATATTTATATATATATATATATATATATATATATATATATATATATATATATGTATCATAATTCCAAAACCTCACTATAGTTAGGTATAGGTATAAATAAAAAGTAAAGCTTTCCAAATTTTAAATTATATACAGGGCATTTCATTTGAAATAATCAGCTTTCAATCACTTTTTCAAGCAAACAAAATAACTGAATTTTTTTACCACCATGTATTGAAGTAACGCAGATTAGGCTGAAGTGTAGGAAGCCCCCATGTATCAACATACTTAAACACAAATATCGATATCGCGTTTTTATAGGTCTTGATTTGCGAAGAAAAAAAATGAATATAATTTTTATTTTGAAAACGGTAACAGATAGGTATAGGGAAGTATCATAAAAAGTTATTGCGAAATTGTTGGAGATTCTAGATATAATATTATATACATCAGGATGTTCCATTTGGAAAATCAAAGTTGCTACTACTTTCTAATAGAAGTGGCAACACCGCATTACCAAAAATATTTTAGTTGGGTAGAGAATGAACGACTATGCCCTCCATTAAATTTTCAAATTGATCTGTTGTATGGTTCACCAGAAACGTCTTAACTGCCATCCGCCGTGAATCACCCTGTATATACAAGGTGATTCATTAAGAATGTCCAATCTCTGAACTGTAGATTCTAGACCTCAAAATATGATGATTCTGGTCAACATGCCTAATGCAAATATTGCTATTTTCCGAGATACGGGGTGTTCAAAGTTTAAATTTAAATTTTGATTTTCGCAATAATTTTTTATGTTTTCACAATTTCTCTTTGAAAATTGGCAATTTTACGTTTTTTGATATGAGGAATCATAATTTGCGCTCTAATTTAACATTGATAATAGAGGGCGCTAGTTACACTTGTTTAAAACTCCCGAAGGAACTGGAGCAGGAGTCGTTGGGCCTCGTACCAAATACTCAGAACCCATGGGCCAGTTCCCCAGTATTTTTCAAGCGGAAATTCACGCCATAGAAAGGTGCATTCAGTTCAACCTCGATAGGTAATATCGGAACAAGGAAATTGCGATCCTCTCCGATAGCCAAGCAGCCATCAAAGCGTTGAGCTCTTATAACATCAACTCAAAGATGGTTTGTGAATGCCTAGACAAACTAAACGATCTGGGCAGGAACTCCAAAGTGATACTCCTCTGGGTGCCGGGGCACGCCGGAGTGAAAGGTAATGAACAAGCAGACACCCTGGCACGAAAGGGTGCGTCAACGCCACTGATCGGGCCAGAACCTTTCTGCGGACTTGGAAAATCTTACTTCCAAGAAGAACTCAATAAAGCTGAAGAAGCAATGAGAGCAACATACTGGCAAAGACTTCCAGGACTGAGGCAGGCCAAAGATCTTCTCGGAAAGTTCAACCGAGCAAGATCGAAGACACTGATCAACCTCAGCAAATTTAGTCTAAAGACAATAACAGGATTTCTTACGGGGCAGTGCAGCAGACTCAAAGAACACTAAGGAGCTAGGTTAGAGGGGGACAGCACTGCAGATTCTGCAGAGGAACGTCCAGAAACACCCAATCACGTGATACTAAGGAGTGCTATGCTGTGCACCATGAAAGACTTAACACACTGGGATCATACCAGCTGACTGTAGAAGAAATACCACGAATAGACCCCCTTAAAATCCTCAAATTTCTGAAGGTATTGAGGCTTGAGGGGCTGTTGTAAAACGAGAAAACATCGAGAAGCAGAAGAAGATGGGGCACAATAGATCTAATAAGGTCGCAGCGCATCGGTCACCATCCGCACTCACCAATACCAATACCAATACACTTGTTTGTGTTAATTAAATCAAAGTAAACTTTTTTTGGGCTAAACTTACAACTAAAATGATAAAAAAATATTAAAAAGCGTTAAATTCTACAAAAACAAGTTACTCCTTTTTGATTCGTGTAACTCAATCGGTTATCGAGTTATTTGCTTCTAAAAAGTTCATTAAATTTTAATTTTTTCATAAAAAATTTTATTATTCCTCAAATATGTAACAATAACAAATTTGTAAACAAAAATAAAATAGTTCAAAGCAAATGCTCAAAATGCCCACCATTTACTTCAATACACTTTATGATCTGCTTTCGTAAACATCTCTTAATATCAAAATCACATTCATGAATTAAGCCGTGGTTTAATTTTTCGTTTTTTTTTCAAGTAGGCTTGTGTCGCTATTAGACAGTTTGTGTAGAGTTTAATTTTTCGTTTTTTTTTTAAGTAGGCTTATGTCACTTTTAGACAGTTTGTGTAGAAGCAAAAAATGGATAATAATAAGAATAAGTAATACATTAGTATACCATTTATTAACAATTTAGTAATTAACAAGTGTAATAGTTATTTATCAAATAATGCCTAGGCATAACGATTTTTCCAATAATCAGTCAAATTATAGTGGTCCAGCTGCGGCTCGAAGATATTCACAATAATTATACCCAAATCGAAGGCAACCAATTTACAAACTGCTACCCGAAATCTTTACTACCTGCTTAGGTGAAACGGGGTCTTTACGCTCTAAACAACTGAGCACGGTACTACAAAAAAAATCACTGCCGATGAAGAAGATGAAATTTTAATTTGTGTTACGGAGAATCCAGATATCAGTACTCGCCGATTGAGTCTGCAAACAGGTATATAGCAATCATCTATTTTTAGAATACTGAAGAGGAAAATTGCATCCATATGCATTAACTCTGTTCAGAATTTATTACCGTCATGATTTACTAGGCCGTCTACAATTTGCCATTTTTGCAAGATAAACAAAATGTTAACCAAATTTTTGGATACAATTCTTTTTACTGAGGCAACATTTACCAGACGAGGAATATTGAATTATAAAAATAATCATTTGTGGGATTCTGAAAATCCACATTGCTATAGGGAAACACATTTTCAGCACGATTTAGGTTAACATTTGGTGTGGTGTAATATGTGTATTTAATAGGTCTTTTGAACTGCCAACCATTTTAAATGACCTCTTTATTTAGATTTTCTTCAAGAACATTTTACACGAATTACTAGAGAATATACTCTCGCTTAAGACAAAATATGTGGTTTTTGCTCGACGGAGCACCACCACATATTCTCTACAAGTTAGTCAATACATAAACGAACAGTTTCCGCATCGATGGATTGGTCGTGGAAGTGAGTTTGCTTGGACACCAAGAGGCCCTGATTTCAATCTTTGGATTTTTCAATTTTGATCGAAAATGAAGGCAGTAGTTTACAAAGAAAAAATTACTTCTCTACCACAACTGAGACGGAAAATTAAGAAGAGGCGGATGTAATACAAAATAGTAGACAAGGATTACTTGATATAAAGAGATCTTTAGGAAAGGATCATAAAGTGTATTGAAGTAAATGGTGGGCATTTTGAGCATTTGCTTTGAAGTTTTCATTTTTGTTTACAAAATTTTTATTGTTACATATTTAAGGAATAATAAAATTTTGTATGAAAAAATATAAATTATTGAACTTTATAGAAGCAAATAACTCGATAACCGATTGAGTTAAAAGAATCAAAGAAGAGTAACTTTTTTTTGTAGAATTAAACGTTTAATAAATTTTTTTCTCATTATTTTAGTTGTAAGTTAAGCCAAAGAAAGTTTATTTGATTTTTAAAAAAAATTAACCCACAACAAGTTTTTGGGAAATTATTGCTCATCCCAAATCAAACGTAAAAGTGCCAAATTTCAAAGAGAATTGTGAAAAATAAAAAAAATTATTGCGAAAATCAAAAATTTAAACTTTGACACGCACATATCTCGAACCCTACAATATTTGCATGAGCTGTTGAAGCAGAAATCATCAATATTTTGAGGTCAGAAACTACAGTTCAGAGATGGGACATTACTAATAATCCCCCCGTATATAAATATATAAAATAGTATAAAAAGATAGATTATAATATGATATATACATTAATATATAATTATAATAAATATATATACATATAACAGATATACATAAAAATATTACATATAAAAACATATATATAAATAATATATATATAATATATATATATATATATATATATATAATATTTATATAAAAAATATATATAAACTATATATATATATATATTTAAAAAAATATATATTCATATATAAATATATATACATATATTTTATATAATATATAATATAATATAAAATATATATATATATTATTATATTTATGTGAATTGTTGTTGCCTGTTTGAACTAATTGTAACGTTTTGATAATTAATTAGCAATAAACGGCTAGGTGAATCTCAAAAAACTCGATTTTATTAAAAAGATGACGTTTCGCTACGACAGTCGTGGATTCTTCAAAACTTTGGAAAAAGTTTGGCACAACATATGCTTTCTTGATAACCGGGTACCCTCTTTTTTGAAAGATCTTGGTACTCTTTAAATTTAAGAAAAACGGAAAGAATTTTTATCGAGAAATTCAACTTGAGTGATCGTGATATTGACTGGAATGTTTTGCCAGAAATGTCTCTCTACGGAGTATGTAGTAAGTTGAAACCATTTAAAGTGTTCGGAGCTTAAAATAATATCAAGTTCTACTACCTTAAGCTCCTTTGGGCAGGCAACTACATTTTAAGTTTATTTCTAGTATTTTGTTTTTGTTTGAGAAAGGTTTATGCTGAAAAAATTAATTATTTTAAGTATGTGTTATTTATATTTTTTATTAAATGTATATTAATAACAATCAATGCGATTATCGTTCAGAATGTCAATTTCTTTTATCATCTTGATAAAAAAACTTGAAATAGAAATATAATAGTGACAATGAAACTTTCACATATTTACAAACCTTGTCAGTGGTACATGATTTCGAAGTTTTGAAAGATGTCTTAAGCGCCCTGTAAACGATCAAATTTGTTTCGATCAATTTCACGTATTCTTCAAGCTATTGCATAAACGATCAAACCAAAGACAAAACAAATTTGTCAAATTCTTCCGTAGTTTCGGGTTACCTCCTTGCCGTGACGTGAACGCGTTCCATTAAACAATGAATAGTAAGAATACGGCATTTTTGGCGTTGACCTTAGCACTGTGTTGTAATAGATAATAGATAATTTTATTCATGTAATTAGAGGAATCAACCTTACATATGTCACAAAAAATAGTCACAAGTATTACAAGCAATATTAAAATAACACAACAAAATACACATTAAAACTGAAATTAATAAAAAGGACGCAATCAAGCATTACATGACAATACACTTATACATCTAAATCACTTTATTGATAATACAAAAGAAATCAGTATTCACGCGTCAAGTCACATTTAAATATAACAATTACATTGTCACACATTAAAATTTAGTAAAAAATTTAACTTGAAGAAGTCATCAGTGCCGTAACGTGGTTTACCTATCAAGAAAGCTTTAAGACTTGATTTAAATTTCAACAAAGACAAATCCTTCACTGCTTGTGGAATATCCTGGTGTGTAACGAGGTTATTTTTTGGTTTCACAAATAACAGTGTTAAGAAAAAAAAACAGACGCTGGTCTAAAGAATGGTTTAAATCAATAGAAAAGTTAACGCATGAAAATTTGTTAGGGGAAATATTACGCAGAGGACCAAATGACTACGCTAACTTCGTGCGAATAGACCATGAAACTTCAAGTTTGTTTGTCAAAAATGCCGTAAATCCAGATTTTCATCTTTATTATCAAATAATTTGACAAATACCTAAAGTTTGACAAACAATTTGATCGTTTAGAGGGCGCTTTACTGACATTCTCAGTATTATGAATTATTTAACCCTACATTGCGTAATGTATCAAATTAGATACAACCATCTTAATTCTTATGTCTTATACATGTAACATGGATTTTAGTGTAACCGCGCGGTGTCACCATTGAGCTACAACCTTATGCTAAGGGACATAGAGGTTATTTTTGAACGTAGCATTCCCACGTGTGTACCCTGAAAATTCATTTCATCGTTGTCACTGGACGACGCAACAGGTGCCTTGCAGTGCAGTATTCTTTGCAGGTTTTTTCTTGTTTTTTCTTGTATTTATGGTCATATTAGATGTTTGAACTTTAGACAAAGGTAAGTAGTAACATAATTTCGTACTTTTTTATAAAAACTAATATGGCTAGTAAACATTTAGAAAGAATATTTTAGGATGTATCATATTTGATACATAGTGCGTCAAACCTATTGGGCTAATAGAACTCCTTTCTATTAGTAAATTGTGCTTTTTTCACAGATGCCATGGAAATGAAGATATCTAACAGAAAAGGAACTCTAAGAAGCTATTGCTCATTTATCCGAGAGTGAGGACGAGCTCGAGGTGAACTCGGAAAATGAGGAAGAGATCGGATTTGGCTTGGATGACGTTGATTTGGAGGAAATACCGATCGAATTTGGCGATGGTACTGTCATTTTTCCACCTGATGCTGAAGAAGATACAAATTCCAATGCAGAAGAAAATAATCAGGCTCTAGAGGAAGTTTCCAGTCAAAAAACTAATAAGTCTTCGGGTGCAGGTGGGTCAAGCGAGTACAGAAAAAGGTACGGAAATATATTGTGGCGCAAACAAAATCTTGTTTTATCCGAAGAAGTTACAGCTTTTAGAGGTAGTTCCACTCTTTCTTCTTTCATCGCTGAACTTGAAACACCGTTTGACTTTTTTAAATATTTTTTTGATGAAAATTTATTCAGCAAAATAATGGAAGAGTCAAACCTATATTCTATACAAAATGATCCTAATAGACCGGCTATAATTTCCGTTTCCGACATAAAACAGTATTTGGGGATATGTAATTACATGTCACTAGTACATATGCCAAATGTTAGGAATTACTGGTCCCCAAATAGGGTTTCCACAAATAAAAGACACAATGAGTCAAAAACGGTTTGAG
>JARQZK010001888.1:0-15602 GCA_030704885.1 Cynegetis impunctata | reverse complement strand
TCGATATTCAAGATGGATGCTATGACGTCGGGCCTGGGGGCTCTCTGTCATCTACAGATGGGGCCTCCTTCTCCTCGATCCCTGCCTGGGGCCCTGGCTCAAGATGGATGCTATGACGTCATGGGGCCTGGAGGCCCTCTGTCATCTAGAGATGGGGGGCTCCTTAAACCTCGATCCTGGCCTGGGGGGCCTGACTTGGGACCCCTGACTATCTCTCTCTCTCTCATGGGGGTCCTCTCACTCCTTCTCATCGATCCTATCTCCTAGCTGAAATATTAATAAATGAAAAAAGCTGTGTCGGTGTCTGGGATTCGAAAACCGCAGAATTAATACACCCAGAGTCTAGTACTCAGACCGGTCGTCTCAATCAATCCATGGTTAATAAATAGGATTAAGCGAGTGATATAACTAACTTGCGCAGAGGATTCCGTAACGTTAATGAATCATAGATATCTCAGATCTGTCATACGTCATCCGATCTGTTATTCGTAACTGTCAAATGTCATCTTGAATCATAGATATCTCAGAGCATAGAACTGTAATACGTTAAACATTTAAATTTTGAATACAATTCCAACGCCCTCCCCTCGCTCTGTTGGTGAGATTCTGAATGATGAGAATACAGTGATCTGTCATACACGATCCACCATCTGTTGACCAGGTTCTGAATGACGATTATACAGTGATCTGTAAGATCGTTAGTTTTTTTTTTATGTTGCTATTAATAGGGGCCCAGAGAACTGAAATTTTTTATGAGGGATTCTTCAGGGGGGCACCGGGGCTCCAGGAGTCTTCATGTGGGCCCCCAGGAGTCTTCATGTGTGTTCAGTAGATTATATGATATATAGGACCGTAGGGGAACTGAAATTCGTGGTATATAAAAGGCCGTCTTCGTAGATTTGGATATCAGATTACAAACATACAAAATAGTTATTTTCTTAAAAATTCATTTCCATTTTGATATATAAAATATAATCGCGTTCGAACGAAAACGGAATGAGTCAATATCAGCTGATCGACGAACGTAAAATTGAAGTCGGCAGAAATATGTCATCAGCGAATTCCGTTCCGTTTGACCTAGAGCCACATCTCGATGTCCCTCTAGGTCGAACGGAAGGAATTTGATGATGTATTCATATTAGTACAGGGATGTACAAAGTATTCATTCATCTCGTTAAATAATTATTACATATTTTTGAATAAAATAATTTATATAATATACAGGATGTGTACACAAATTTCAAATGTAGGTTTATATATATAGTTATGTAGTCAGAGTACAGCTTATCCATTTTAATGACGTCAATAGTAACCTTGTACTGATTCATCGCTGATTGCCTATATAAGCCCTCACTAACATAGAACCGTAAGATTAATTTAGTAACTTCCATCTTGTATACTTCACATCGAATAAATTGTTTTTTTTAAAAAAAGTAATTCTTATTGTTGAAAACCAAAATTGGCGACGAGGATGAGATTGTTGCATTAAACCCTTCCGAATAAAATAAGTTCAACAAACAAGATAAATCTTTCGAATCTTGTAAGAAGATTAATCAATGCGTTAACTTGAAAAGTAAGAAGAAAAGTTTAAGTGAATTTTAATTCTTGAGCACAATCCGAACTACAACACAAGCTCAGTTTAATCTCATAGTGATTGCGAATTTGGTAGTACCAGTCCCGAGTTCTACTGACCAGACAAGAATTCAAACAGGGTGCAAAGCAAGGGTAGCGCCGACGACTCCACCTTGGAAGAAACAATCAATGTAGTTGCAAGTGTAATTATCTTCCTGTTTTTCCTACGGTTTTTCCAGCCCCAACAAACCTAGGACTCCCTATAGCTCTACCGTTATAGCAGGTCATTTTATATTAAGAAGTCAAGGGTTAAAATATATATAAATATTTTCCCCACGAAATTTTTCATAAAATTGAAAATTTTTCAAATATTGATTCGCACTGATAGAATCAGATCGAAAATTTGAATTTAGATTCTCAATCCGACGAACTAAATCAAATAAAATAATTATATGGCAGACAACCATAATTTAATGTTAGCTCGTGAATTTGGAGCATTATTACCGAAAATTTTCCGGTATACAAGCAGAGTTAAAATTCATTTTAAGTGCTTGCGAAGAATATATCGCACAATTCTCAGCGACGGAAGCAATCGTAAAGACGTATGCGTTGCTGTATATTAAAAGCAAATTAATAGATAAAGCGAACGCGGAATATCGTTCCTCTAACGTACCAAATACATGGCACGACGTTTAGACAATTTTTATTACAGAAATTTGGTGATCATGCCGAATTTAGATGTATTAAAGAAATAAATTACAATTCTTACGCAGAAAACCAAATCAAGAATATCTTAGATTTCATTGAAGAAATCAAACTCATAAAATTAGAATCTAATTACAAGAATAGATGCGGAAACCTACATTAGATGTTGCATTGAAATTGTTACACAAACAATTGGTTTCGGACTTAGCCAAAAATGTTTTAATCAGTAATGTTGCAGATAGAATTGCAACCTCCTTACTAACGACACCGAATATAACATTCGACTTTAGCTATTACAATGGTCGAAAATTATATTTCCCAAAAAATCTCAGTTAGATTTAATGCGAACTTGGAAGCATACTAGTGATAGCCAACAAAAGGTATTTCTCTTCTCGACCAATTAATGGTACAACCTAAAATAATTACGCAAAGACAATTTCCCACTAACAGACAAGTTTTTGGAAATAATCAACCTGAAACATCAAAAACAAATGTGTTAAAGCCTAATAGTAATTATATACCCAAAATATAGACCATCCCTATGTCTACGACAACGGCTAACCCGATTGCACAACAAAGGCAAGTGCAAAATAATAATCAAATACCCAACAGAGCGGCATTAATAAAGAAATGGAAAGAAATGCGCAAGGATATAATCATTTCCAAAATACAAGACAAATAACTCCTAATTATATATCGGAAGAAATTACTAATTTCGACATAGAGAAAATAACGATGAAAATCAATTCGAAGAAAATACTGATTTCAATCACGAAGATAATTCAGGTGTTATTGAAGAAATTGAGGAATAGATCAGGAAAATTTTCAGATAACTGCCTCAGAAATTCCATCGACTTAAATTCACTGAATAATAAACTTAGAAAAAATCAATTTACCATATATTGAAATTGAATACCCAGAATGTAAATTATTATTAGACAGTGGATGTACAGTATGTTTGATCGATCCCAAAATTGCATATTAATATTATACCTCATTTGATTTATTCTGAGATACAGATTTAATTACACCACATGGAATGATGTGAGTCACGAAAAAAGTTTCGTTCCCTCTTGATTCTTTTGGATTAAATAAAGAGTATCCCTTTTGTACTGTATAAATTTCATACACAAATACGAAGGAATAGTTGGTTTGAATTTCTACACAAAATAATTTTAAAATTGACTTACAAAATAATTTATTAAATTGGAGAAAAATGTAGAATTCCTATTCATTTCCCAAAAAGTGAATTCCAAGACGACATTCTTATCCTGTAGATTTGAAACACTTACCAAACAAAAATACAGAATCAACTAATTAAAATTTTCAAATAATACAGAAATGCTTTTCAATTACCAGGACAACCACTTAATTTTACATCAAAAATTAAACCATAATATTAGAACGAAAGATGAAATTCCCATTCATGCCAAAATATATAGATATCCCGAGAAACATCGCGAAGAAATCCAAAATCAAATAAAGGATTTATTAGATAAAAATATTATTCGACCTAGCATTTCTCCCCCTGGTCATTTTCCAGTAGTCATGGTCAAGAAAAAACAAGACCAATCTGGTAAAGAAAAATGGCGTATGGCCATTGATTACAGACAATTAAATGAAAAACTATCGATGATAAATACCCGATCCCCCAGATAGATGCCATTTTAGATAAGCTAAAAGGAGCTAAATACTTTTCAGCTTTGGACTGTAGCATCAGGTTTTCACCAAATTCAGTTAGATGAACAAAGTATAGAAAAATCTGCTTTACTGTGTTGACAATGGGCACTATGAGTTCCTCAGGATGCCATTTGGGTTAAAATGCGCCCCAAATACGTTTCAACGCTTAATGAATAACATTTTGCAAATTTTATAGGAAAAAATTGTTATGTCTATATGGACGATATAATAATATTCTCAAAATCTATAGAATCCCATTTAGCGGATATACATAATATTTTAGAGACACTTCAAAAAGAGAATCTGAAAATACAGCTAGATAAATCTAGTTTTTTCAAATCAGAAATAGAATTTTTAGGACATGTTATTACTCCACGAAGGTGTCAACCTAACCCGAAAAAAGATCGAAATAATCGAAAATTCCCATTAACACAAACTTACAAGGAAATAAAATCTTATTTAGGAATGTTAAGTTATTATCGGTAAGTTCATTCCAAATTTTGCTAAAGTTACAAAACCTATGACAAAATATCTTAGAGAAAGATGCCAAAATAGATACCACAGATTTAGAGTATTAAAGAAGCATTTTTTAACTTCGAAAAATTTATTGATAAATCACCCAATATTAATTTATCCTGATTTCTCCAAACTTTCAATTTAACTACGGATGCGTCAAATTACGCTATTGGAGCAATTTTATCACAGGTACTGTGCCTAGCTCAGATTTTACCTATAGCTTACGCAAGTAAAACATTAACAGATCCCGAAACAAAATATTCAACAATTGAGAAAGAATTACTAGCCATAGTATGGCAACAAAACATTTCAGACATATTTATATGGTACAAAATTCATTATTTTTACGGACCATAAACCTTTGGTTTGGTTGAATTCATTAAAAGAGCCTAATTCCCGACTCATGCCGATGGAAATTAAAACTCGAAGAATTTAATTACGAGATCAAATTCAAACCAGGCACGAGAAATAACGCAGATTATTTGTCCCGTTTAAAAATAGATAGAGATAAAGCCTCATCTTCGAAGGACAGCAATAAACAAAAAGGAAGCACTTAAGATAAGCGCATTGAATGAGTCAAGCGAAATTAATATGTTAGATGATGAAATAGATTCTTTGTTTCCGAATATAGATATGGACGAGATAGATATGGATATCACTGCTGAAGAATTAGACGAAATCATCAAAGACCTTGAGAAACGATCACGAAACGATACATAGTAGTTTCGAAAATCCGATTGTAGAATTGCCATATACGGAGCGACCCTTTAAATCATTATAGAAATCAGATAATATTTGTAAAAACCTCAAATGTTTATGTCGTACAAAAATCGAAGTTATTCAAAAATCGTAATAGACTTATGGTCTCAATAAATGAGGAAAATGATTTTACAAAATTTATTAAAGAATATTTAATACACGGAAAATCATATTGTTTTATTTTTTAAGCATGACGAACTAAAAATTCCGTTCATTACGAATTCTACAAAATAATTTCAAGGCTAAAGCATTCGAATTAAAAATCTCAAATGTTTTTCTAGAAGATATAGAACAAGAAAGCGATCAACTAGAAAAATAGAACTTTATCACATATCAAAATCTGGACATCGCGGAATTAAAGAAAACACTCAAGCTTGAAAAGAAAATTTTATTGGCCTCAATTGGACACAGCTGTTCAAAAATATATAAATGCCTGCGAAATATGTCAGAAAAATAAATACGAACGCACACCTACTAAATTGATATTCAAGAACACACCATTGGCTCAAAACCCTTTTCTCATTTGTACGTAGATACTTTCAAAGTTGATAATACTACTTGTTTAACAATTATTGATTCATTTTCAAAATTTACACAATGTTACCCTTTGCTGCATAAAACAGCTAACGAAGTAATGGATAAATTAATTCTTTTCATGAGTAATAATGGAGTACCTGAACGTATATTACCTGCGACAACGGTACCGAATTTCAAAAAATAAAACAATACAAGATTTTTTGTGATACTCACAAAATAATATTACATTATATAACTAACTTAAATCCCAACTCAAATTCTCCAGTCGAGAGATTTCATTCTACGTTAATCGAACAGTTGAGATGTCTCTCTACAGAAAAAATCCCATTAACGTCACGAATCAATAGAGCTATTATGACGTATAATAATTCTATACATTCAAATTTTAGAATATACTCCAATGCAAATTATTAAAGGCGATCTAAATTTATTCTATCTCCTTTAGAAAAAACAACGCAAGAAATAGTATCAGACTATGTACAGACATATCGTGAAAACATGGAAGAAATATTTAAAGTAGTAAATAATGCCAAAGACAAAAACGAAGCAAATATTGAGAAGTTAAATAAGAACAGACAGGATCAAAAAGATTTACAGGAAAATGAAGATGCTTATTTAAAACAACCATTTCAATCTAAATTGAAAGAACCTTATAAGAAAATACCTATAAATATCATTAGTGATATTATAATCAAAAATCCCCAAAATAAGCATTTTTATCATAAAAGTAGAATAAAACAAAGAAAACACTAATTAGTTTTCATAATTTTCAGATGACCCCTGTATCCTTCATCCTTTTATTTATATTGGTTATAGTCATACATTCTCTGTTCAAGAGATTTCACATAATTTAATACCTATACATTTAGGCAAATTTATGTAGCCGATCATGCTAAATATTTTACTGTTTCATTATGATATATCGGAATACCCGAATTAATTAGAATCCAAAAAGAAATAATTAAAGAAAGCATAACACGACGTATACTGTTCCTGTGTACCAATATCTGGTTATGGCTAATACTTCGGTCAATAGAAATGAGCAAACCTTTTAATAATATAATCACGCAGAAAATACGTTCGCGAAGAAGGACTATTGAATATTGGAGGATCCACTTTTAAATTTTTATTTGGTACTTTAGACGCGGGACGATGAATTAATATATCAAAAATATTTTGAAGCAATTAAAAAGAATGAGAACATTTTGAAAGCTAATCAGCAGAAAAATACTGCGAATAGTATCCGATACTCAAACGAAATATGTGAATACTATTAATTTTTTTAATTAAGAAAACCTGAACAGTTAAAGGTAGCTAACGATTTAAGTTTGAAAACTTAATCTAATAATTCTCCATTCACACGAGATAGCAATAATATTATCAGAAATTGAAAATGCCATCAGTTTTGCACGTTTTGCACCTCTTACATGAAAATATTCTACCTCTGTCGAAATTTAATGAAGTAAATAAAGAAAGAAAAAAATGTTGCCATTCTCTCATTTAACAGACTATTATGCTGTATGCGTAACAAAAGTTTTTATTAAGGGTTTAATATTTTATTTAGCATAACCATACCAATTTTTAAGAATGTAAATATGACCTGTTTAGATTGTATAACATTACCTTTCCGAAATACCAGAATTCCTAACCTTAATTCCTATGGGTTAACACGCAACGAAGAGATTGTATGGAATACCGAGGTCATTCAACAAGTCGAAGAGCTTCTACATCTGTAAACAGGAATACCTGAAAGAAACCCCCATGAATGTGTTCCGAATGGTTCTAAAAACCCTGCAAGAACATTGTAATCGCAGTTCGGTTGAGCCTCAAGAAGATTTATTTCGAAATGGAAATGGAAATATCATTTCCATTAACAATGAAATGATACAAGAAGAATGCGAAAGTGGTTTCATTCTCTCATAAAATCCCTAAATTATCTCAGATTACGTCAGAATGTATAATTACTGATGGATTCAAGAGAATACACCCCGAGAAGTTTTCAACACCTATGCTCAGGTCTATCTTGCGCCACTGGAAGCGAATTGGACCTATACAACAAATTGGAAGAATATCCAAGAAGAAGACATCCCCAAAACTGGACGACCTATACCAATGGGCTCCACATCCTACAACTATAAGTTTCATAACAATTGTATTTGTAATCTTTATTATTATTGTAGTGATTATAATTTTTTTATAGAATTTTTCTTGAAGATTCGTCACCTTAAAATTAAGGATAACGAACTTTCTTTAAATGGGGAGGAGTTATGTAGTCCAAAGTACAGCTTATCCATTTAATAATGACGTCAATAGTAACCTTGTACTGATTTCATCGCTGCTTGCCTATATAAGCCCTACGGCTAACATAGAACCGTAAGATTAATTAAGTAACTTCCATCTTGTAAACTTCACATTGAATAAATTGTTTTTTTTTTAAAAAGTAATTCTTAGTGTGTTGAAAACCAAAATTATATATATATATATATATATATATATATATATATATATTATATATATATATATATTATATATATATATATAACTGAGATTGAATTCTCGCACATCACTTGGTGAAAACATCATTTAAAGAAAAAAGATAAATTCAAAATAAAAAACCCTTCTTATTTTAAAAAAAAAAAAAATATATTTAGATACTGTATTTAGCAGTAACGAAAAGTCGACATGTTTCGAGTTATGAACTCATTATCATGACTGACTACAGGAGAGTATTGCATCGTAATTTATAAAACAGACAAAAGCAAAGGTGATACCTGAAAATCAATTTGTTCGTTTACATTGACTATTATGGGCGGAACTTATTTCGAGAATTTCAAGAAGGTCAAGGCGTTTACCCTTGTTACCTGAATGTAACAATTTGGTTTTGTTGAAATCCAGGAAGTGATTGAATTTTATACAATGTTTAGAGAAGCCAGTGGTATTTTTGTTTTGTAAAATTGACTATTTATGTTCTTCAACACGAATATTTATATTCCTTCCTGTCTGTCCAATATAGAAAGCAGGACATTCGTCGCAAAATATTTTGTAAATACCACTGTTTTCTCCGATGTTAGATTTTTCTTTATTATTGACCAAGAATGACTTCAAGTTTCTTTTTGCGTTTTTTGACAAGTAACTCAACTTCATGCAACTTCCGGTTTCACCGGAAATGACATAAACTTTCGATTTTCAAATGGGACACCTGGTATATTTTCAGTTTTTTGTCTCCATATGACATTGAGAATACAACCATGTATCATTTGCTACTTTTTGTAACCGTTGTTCAATTTTTTTTTCGAAATAAGTTTTTATTGTAGAGGGCTATAGATGCGTTCAAATAAATAATTTAGGTCCTAAAATGGCCCTGTTTGCCGTCCAGGGAAGTAGATTTGTGAGCGTGGCTTTGGACTTATTTCGTTTCAGTTGTATTGGTCACAGGCAACTCGATGATTTCAAATGTTTTATTATAATCTCAATCAGATTTAATGAAAGTTCTAAGGTAATGGGATTTCAGGTTTTTATCGAAAGTTTTCTTTCAACCTAATACCTAGAGTGCGGTATCAAATTAATCGTAATAAAATTATCTTTTTTTTAAACCCGACGAGCCACCATGTTGCCATTTGAAAAAAAAATAGTATTAAAAGTTTTAAAATTAAACTTCACATAGCTGGAACATTTTGATCGAAAACAGCGCAGTTGTATTTTAACATACATTTTAGGACCGAAATTATTTATTAGAACGCATCCATAGCCCTCTAGAATAAAAATTTATTTCGAAAAAAAAATAAAAAAAAGGTTTCAAAAAGTAACAAATGATACATGGTTGTATTCTAAAGGTCATATGGAGACATAAAAACTGAAAATATGCCCGGTATCCCATTTAAAAATCGAAAGTTTATGTCACTTCCGCTGAAACCGGAAGTTGCATGAAGTTGAGTTACTTGTCAAAAAATGCAGTTTTATGCATCAAACAGATCCTATAAATTTTATTTCATTATCTCTGAAAAACAAAAAAGTTTAGGGGCGAGGCCAGCTTCCGTGGACACCCGGCCTATATATAATATACATATATATATATATATATATATATATAGATTATATATATATATATATATATATATATATAAATAATATATATATTATATATATATTATATATATATATATATATATATAATATATATATATATATATATATATATATATATATATATATATATATATATATATATATATATATATATATATATATATATATATATATATATATATATATATGACAATAGAATGGTACAGTAAGGGCCTACGAATTGACGGGAAATATCTAAACAATCTTCGCTCTGCGGATGATATTGTGCTCATTAGTCAGGATGTCGGTGAATTACAGGAAATGTTGGAAGAGCCCAGAGTGTCACCAAAAAAATAGGGCTAACCATGAATCTAAATAAAACAAAAATCATGACTGCAGTTGATGATATTGTTATGCGCCTCGGCAATCAGGTGATAGAAAAAGTTGAAGATTATGTCTACCTGGGATATATCAAATTGGTTAATGAAAATCAAACCGCCGAAGTTAACAGACGGGTCCGACAAACATGGGCAGCTACAGGTAAACTATCACATATACTAAAGGATAAAAATATCCCAATTAACTCTAAATGAAAAGTGTTCAATACCTGTATACTCCCCGTTATGACTTACGGAATGAAAACAACTACGATAACCATCAAATCAGCTAATACAATTAGAACAACGCAGAGGGACATCGAACGAATGATGCTAGGACTGAGTCTCACAGACCATATTACAAACACAAAAATTAGGCAAAGAACTAAAGTCGAGGATATCATAACACGTATAGACCAGTTAAAATGTAGCTGGGTTGGACATGTCGTCCGTCAGAAAGAATCGAGGTGAACAAAACGCATAATACAATGGAATCCACGACAGCACAAGAGAAACGTTGGTGGACCGCGAAAACGTTGGCTAGATGATATCAAAGAGAGGATTGGTGGGGCTTGGCATCAGATAGCACAAAACAAAGAAGCATGGAAACTGGCAGGGGAGGCCTATGTCCAGGAGTGGACTGCGAAAGGCTGCTGAAAGAAGAAAGAAGAATATATATATATATATATATATATATATATATATATATATATATATATATATATATATATATATATATATATATATATATATAATATATTCTATCATTTATGACTTTAGTTAAATTTCCTCACATTTTTTCTGTTTCTTTTGCTTTACTTTTACCATAGTCTCCATACAATTTTTTCATATTGTTCATTAATAATAAACAATTTCATCGAAACTTCATTTAGATGAATTAGTTAACTTGCAATTATTATTGCATGGATTTCCCAATTTTCAAAAACAAATGATCCATATCTACGCCTAAGTACATCATGGTTTTCAGAATATTCAATTGATAATAATAAAGGATAGAAATAAGAACACGTTAATTAAAACTTAATTATCATTATATTCACATTAATTGACAGTTTTTTTGACAACACAGTGTCTTCATCAGATTTAGTTACAAACTAATTCTTAAAATATATCACACTGCTGTTATCTAAAATGTTCTACTTATGGGTATTAATAACAGGGGGTTGAATTTTTGATTCCTTGAACGGTATAACAGGCTTTTACTTATTGGGAAAGGTTTCAAATAACAAGTTCAAGGGCATTTGTATGAATACCTACGATGAACATCCTCCGAACATTATCACACCATAATTGGGGTAAAAATTTTACTAAAAATCTACAGATCGCTTATTCGTTCAAAACTAGACTATGGTAGTTTACTTTATTCCACGTCTAGTGAAAGTAATTTAAATTCACTTAATACAATACCCAACGCAGCATTACGTCGATCCCCCGATCAAGCCCATCTCTAAGTCTACATGTAGAAGCACAAGAAATTCCGCTCAACGTTCGCCGTCAACAAATCCTTCTTACCTATGTATCCAAAGTGTCTGCTTTGCCGAATCATCCTGTTTACCATATAATTAAAACATCACAGCAACCACCTTCTATACAACCGATGACACTGCTCTCAATTCCACAACTTGCTCAGCAGAATTCGAGGCAGATAGACTTTACCTCATCTACCCCCGTAACGTTCCTGAAACTCACCCCGTGGTCAGTGCATCAGATAAAGATAAATACCTTCTTGCACAGACACACGAAACGAGATACGCCGACCGCAATTTTCAAGCAATATTTTCTCGAACTTATTGGCAATAAAAATTTTGATCAAGAATTTTATACCGATGCCTCTAAAGATATGAACAGGGAGTAGCATGCTCGATAATTAAAGAGCCTAATACTTCAGTATCCTACAAACTACCATCTAGCTGCACTATTCATACCGGCGAGCTATTTGCAATATACAAATCCCTTCACATTTCAATAATCCCAGGCCAAAAAATTGCAGTACTCACAGACTCGTTATCGTCAATTGAATCCATAGCCACTATTTACTCAAAGAATCCACTTGTCCATTTAATTCAAGAGAGATGTCATCTCCTCAAAGCTAACGAGAATTTTTCTATCACTGGGTCCCATCTCATGTGGGTATACCAGGAAACGAAGCTGCAGATCGGTTCGCAAATCAAGCCCGATCCTCCAACCTCCCTGTGACTGATTTTCAGCTTCATACGGATCTCAAATTCGCCATAAAGTTGAGATCTCTACAAGACTGGCAGGCCCAATAGGATGGCGCCAATACTAAATTACATGTGATCCAACCAAAAATTAACAATGCGCCACAAATTGTTTTGAGCAGACAAGATAAAACAGTAGCTAGAAGACTCAGAATAGGACACACCAGGCTGACACATAATTACTTAATGACTTCAGAAGACCAACCCATATGCGAATACTGTGACAATACTCGTCTAACTGTTGAACACCTGTTATGTCACTGCACGCAATACGAAGGAAATCGGCGCCGACTGAAATTAAAAGAAGACCTCACAGATGTCCTAAGCTCAGAAAGCCAAATTGAAGTTGCACTTAATTTCCTCAAAGAATGTCAACTTTACAATCGGATATAATACAATATAATATAAAACAATACTGTACCTCGTGTCAATGGCCAAGATGTCGAGACACGTTAATCCAAATAAATAAATAAATAAATAAATAACAGGTTCAATTCAGCTAAATTACTTAGTGCAGTTTGCTTTTTGAGTAAAAGATCTGAAGATTTATATTTCAAAATTCCCATAGATACTAATAAATTTAATTTTTGAAAAAAATTGTCATTTAATGAAAACACTTTACTACTAATATAGTAGAAGATAAGTTTTAATACACGTATTTTCATTTCTTAATACGAATTTCCGTAAAGTAAAGGTTACTTCTATTCAAAATATATAGGATATTTCGTTTGATAAACGCTTTTTTTTGTATGGCCCTGTACAATGCAGAACGAATTTTATACTCAAGATATTGATGAACTGATTCCAAAATTTTGGTCGTCGACGAGTCCATTATTGCCACAGTAATAAACATTTGATTGAAGCAATTTCGATCAAAAAATTGGATATTTGATTAATTCCT
The DNA here is from genome assembly GCA_030704885.1 of Cynegetis impunctata. Taxonomy (NCBI): domain Eukaryota; kingdom Metazoa; phylum Arthropoda; class Insecta; order Coleoptera; family Coccinellidae; genus Cynegetis; species Cynegetis impunctata. Next base: position 2,250 of record JARQZK010001888.1, on the reverse strand, counting down.
GAAAGCCTGTGGAACTTAAGAATAAAGAAGCATTATACAGAAATATTTGAGTAGCAGCAGCTCAGCGAAAAATGTAATAATATACAAAGTTTGAATATTCTCGTCTTCTGTAAACGTGTAAGGTACCACCGACCGTGAATCACCCTGTATATAAATTATATATATATATATATATATATATATGTATATATATATATATATTATATATATATATATATATATATATATATATATATATATATATATATATATATATATATATATATATATATATAGGGTGTCCCGAAATTAGATGTCAATATTTCGACCACAAATTCTACTTCCAAAAATAGGGATAAAAGTTCATATAAACTAGGGTAAACAACTTCTTCGTTTTTAAGATACAGGGTGTTAAAGGTGAAGGCCTAATGGTGGTTTTTTGTAAATATTTTCGAAACTTGTGAAGGTAATTGGATGAAATTTGGAACAGTTACGACACTTTTTACGCTCTATTTAATGTACTTAAAATTAATTGGCCGAAATATTTTGGTGGTTAATTTTTAGTAATTTTGAATTCAAAATTTGAAAAGATGAAGCTTTTTGTACAAATAAGATACTCCTCTCATACTTCGCTAGGAAGCAGTATTTTCGAGAAAAATGCATTTGAATATTTCTTTATGAATTCATTGTTGTCCCGAAATTAGACGTCAATATTCTAACCACGTAATCTACATACATCCAAAATTAGATATAAAAGTTCATATAAACTAGTATCCACAATTTCTTCTTTTTAGAGGTGACGACCCGATAACGGTTTTTTATAAATATAATATTTGGAATCACTATTCTAGTCTAATGCAAAGTGTACATGGTTCTGCATTTTCTCAACAAGGTTGGCAATTCTTGGTGTTATCTTTGAAAGTGCGCAACCAATATATTCTTCTTTTATTAGAATTTGTCCAATATGAAATTTGTAATTTCAAAGCCCAAAATTTGTAAGCTTTCGCACCTCCCAATGCCCTTCCCCCAGTTTGGGAACCACTGAACTAAATATTAAGGAACAATTATTACTTATTACTTCACAATTGACAAAAATTGTTTCTCTCAGCTCTTCGACGCTATTCACAGGTGTCCTGTATACAAGCATCTTCAGGTAGCCCCAAAAGGGGATCTCGTAGCCCACTGTACAAAACCACCGCGTCCTATCCACCTTTCAGGAAAAGTATCATTATAAGAATTAATGTAGTAGGCTGAATACACTTGTGTATAATAATTATTAATATAAAGAATTCTTGTATGAAAGTGTATTAAACAAATTTAAAGGATATAAGAATTGCCTGACCGCTAAACTATAATGTGGTGGCGCATCATCTTGAAGCAGCCACATTGCATTTTTAAATCCGAGTGGTACATCTTCCAATAAAATAGGAGAGTGGTTTCTTAAAAAATTCAAGTAAAATTCACTATTGAGTCTTTGTGGAAAAAAATGTGGCCCAATTAAGTAGTCCCCCACAATACCAGCCCACACGTTGACGGAAAACTTATTTTGGTAAGCACGCTCTATTGATAAGTGAGGATTTTCATTAGACCAAAAATGCTCATTATGAAGGTTTATCAAGCCATCATGCCCAAATCCAGCTTAGTCGGTGAAAAGGATATGACGAACAAAATTTTGGACTCCATTATGGAGTACTCTAATGGTATTGCATAAATTCACACGAGCAGCAGGATCCTCGGCAGATAGCGATTGCACCTTTTGGTAGTGGTACGGATAAAGGTTTTGTTCGCGTATTGCTTCATGTACGGAGCTCTTGGAAACTAATTTTTCACTTGGATTATTTTGTATCGAATTCAAAATACGAACTTCTGCTTCTGCTGTTCTAGTATTTCGTTGTCGGCCGACATCAAAAATTCTAGTTTTGAACGATCCAAATTCTCCCAGTCTTCGATGGATAGTACTGAACATTCGCGATTGGGGTAGGTGTCTATTTGGAAATGCTTCACGATACAAACGTCGTGCTGCAAGAGCATCACCATCAGCTAAACCGAAATAATAATGCATGTCCCACAACTCCGCGTTAGAGTAATTGTTATTCATTATTATTTTTTTTTATGACAACAATTAGTACAAAAGAACTTGAACAAAATTACTAACTGTCAAACTAATTCTCCCCAAACTTGTTTCTACGGTAACCATAGCGCACGTTTCCAAAAGATGCTATGTTTATGGTTGAAAATAAATTAAAATGATTTCGTATTCATCACATGCAA
>JARQZK010001887.1:0-15638 GCA_030704885.1 Cynegetis impunctata | reverse complement strand
TTTAATTTTGTAGAAGCACTGATTGAAGCCAATAAAATATTTGCGAAAGCTTGGCAAAGACATAAGTAAGATTATCTATTCTTAAAACAATAATCCCCAACACGTCGAGTCGGTAATACCCTTAATATAAATTAAATATAATGTGGTTCGTGTATATATATTATATATATATTATATATATAGATAATTACATATATAATATACTATATATATATATATTATACTATATATATATAATTATATATAATATATATAGACAATATAATAAACATTATATATATAATATATATACAATTACTACTATATAATAATATACTATTATATATTAGTATAAAGATATATATATATATTTATATTTACATATATACATACATATATATATATATATAATATATATAATATTATTAGTGATAATATAATTATATATAGTATATTACTATATATTATAATACTATACTATATATATTTACATATATACATATATATAATATAAATATTATATAATATATTATATATATATATATATATATATATATATATTATATATATATATATATATATAGTAATATATATTATTATATACTGGAATTTCTGAATTTTTAAAATTTTCGGCCTACTACGAATTGACAAATAGGTGATTCTCAATTATTCTGTTTCGCGTTAGGCAGATATCGAAAAAAAGGTTATTGCGAAAAAGTTGTTGAGAAAAATTTTCTTAGGCCCATGCTACCAAATTTTTCATGACCAAAATTCGCATTTTTAATTTTTCAATATTTTGGTATCCCAAAATTATTTCGAGTTTCTTTTTTTCAATCTCATAGTTAGTGTGCCATGAAAAATAATAAAAATTAACACAAGTGTCAAATACTAGTTCGTTTGAAGTATTGCGTTAAAGTTATATATTTAGTGAATTAGTGTGATCAGAAAATCAAAATGCCGTGCAACTTTACCGTGAAAAAATCGAAATAATTCGGTTGCTTTGGTGCATAATTCTCGTAGCAGCGAGCAAAGTTTCGCCTGTAGAGTTTAGCTTGAGCACACCCCGAACTTTTGTTACTCATGGAAAAGCAGCCGCTGTAAAACTACTCTTTTCAAATGAAACTGGAAGTTTGTTGTTGAAAATGATATCAGAATGGTCAACCTCGTCGAATACACCCGCATCTAAAGGATAACGACATATTGGCGGCAAATCGAGCAAATCTATGCATTAGCCTCCGAGATTTATCATCTCAACTTAATATTGGAAAGGAGAAACTCAGAAGATGCTTCATACGTCCACAAAATTTGAGCCGTATATAACCTTAGTTCTTGCATTTCATTCGAATAGAAGGCGATAATAATAAACGATTAGACTTATCGTTATTAGGCTCAAGGTAATTTTTTAAACGACAGACATTTTTTAAAGAAGATTATGATCAGTGGTGAGGCTACATTCACCACAATGGTATTGTGTCGTCTCAAAACTGCAGATACTGGCCACAGAAAATCCTCACTGGGTTATAAATTGTAAAGACCAAGATTCCCAGAATGTCAGTTTTTTTTCTTAATGTGCGACAGGATATGTATTTGCAACTAAATGGCGCATCTATTCATACCTCAAGAAATGTTCGTGAGTGGTTGAACAAAAATTTTCCTATGCGCTGGATAGGAAGAAATAGTGGCCTCCGAGGTCTTCCGATATAACACTCGATTTTTATTTTTGGGGCATGTTAAACAACAAGGTCTATAAAACAAGACACAGAAATCTTTGAGAGAAAATAAGACAAGCATGTCAAGAAATCAGCTTCCCTGAACTGACGAGTAGCTAGACAGAATAGAAAAAGAATTGAAAAATGTATTCGAATAGACGGAGATCTAGTTGATAGAGACCTCATTTAACTACGGATAATTAGTTATTTTGTATCAGAAAAATTATTGTTTCATAAATCTTCTCGAAATTTAATCAGTTATAAGGATAAAATAATTTTTATAAAATAAAATTCTCATTCCTTTGTGTTAATTATTTCATTGAAATATTTGAATACATAACACTATTAAATCATCAAGTAGTCAAGTTCTAAGTTTCCATAGCGTACTAGTTATAGAATTGAGAAATAAACTTAATATAGAAAATGCGCATTTAGTCATGAAAATTGGTATACGAGCCTAAAAAAAATTTCTGATATACTTTTTCCCATAACTTTTTTCCATATCTCTAACGCGAAACAAAATATTGAGAATTAGCCCTATTTGTCAATTCGTAGTAGGCCGAGTTTGAAATTCTGAATTCAGGCAAGTATCTTAAAAAATATGACACATCACCGTTTATGACTGTACAAAAATTCAAATCTGTGTTTCTTTAAATAACCATAATATGGAGGTGTCTTCATCTTAAATGCGACACACTGTATATATATATATATATATATATATATATATATATATATATATATATATATATATATATATATATATATATATATATACATATATATATATATATATATATATATATATATATATATATATATATATATATATATATATATATATATATATATATATATATATGAGCGATTCTAGAAGGAACTTACCGACATGTTTAGCGTCAGTGCATGAAAACACGACAGGGCATCACCTCAAGTGTTCTGACACCTCAATACTCGATAAAGAAAAAAATTATTGGACGAGAAAGTTTGTAGAGATGATTCGAATTTTACAAGAACCAAATGCGATAAACTCTAGAAAAGATGTTGATGGTCTGAGTCAGATCTATGCAAACCTCCTACAATACGACAAAAGGAGACCCACCGACCAAATCGAAACATAGTCAATACACCGGAACATACCCCCATTCGTCTCATTTTGGAATGCATGCAGTTATAAATGAAGAAAAATATCTATGTCAAAGATGACATTTGACGTTTACTTTTCAATCCTTGGTTATATTTAACACGTTAGTACCTATATTAAAGTTGAAAAAATTTTTGGATCCATTCAACGCTTAATTCCAGAAAAATTTGTATTTCAAAAAATGTTTATTTTATTTTGTCAAAATTAGTCTGTCCAATACGTCTCACATAATCAATAGAACAACTAGGATAATCCCAACTTCTGTAAGTCAAAACACCTCTATTTGAAAAAATGTACAGGAACTGTTATCCATAAAACAATGTCTTTCAGGTCTCCTGATGAAGGCAATGAGACATTGCCGAAAGCTCGAGAAGTAAAAAAGAAAAAAGGGTAATTTCATTTTCCTTATTGCTTGCTGCGATCCCAAATAAATAAATATTCGTTTATATATATATATATATATATATATATATATATATATATATATATATATATATATATCGATGGTGTCCTGACAATATCTCCTATCTGCGAATTTTCTGAAATTTCATATTTAGCGCCAAACAAACAAATGCATCGTTATACGCATGTCAGGAACTCCACCCCACTGCAGTATTACAGTATCAGTATTCAAATTGTGTAAAGTAATATCTCCTAACTGAATTGCCTACATTTCCTCAAAAAAATCTACAAGCGCGCCATATAACAGCATAAGTGGTTTCATGACAGGTGAGTTGTTTCAATGAAACAGTAGTTTTTACTTAGTATAAGTCTAATATTCTAATCAACAACATGAAATGAAGCATAAAACTAGTTGTATTTGTTTTGTTGTAAGCTCATTAGAATTTAATTAGTAACATATCATATGTTCATAAAGTTAAAAAACATAATCAGACTGCCTCTTTTCTAAATTTGTTTTTGCAAAACGTGCGAAACTCCACGTGATTACGGTACCTATTTCAAAAATATAATCCCATTATATTTTTGATTACAGATAAAATCCATGTATAACTACAATGTCTGATAGATCAAAAAGAATTCTCAATCTCGCCTTGAGTAGTGTTTCACCAGAGCAGAATATTTTTGAAGATACTAGTAACATTAATATTGAAGAACTTCCAATAATTTTTGATGAGAACAATGTTTTCAATAATCTGGAAAATGATGTTGATATTAGCACCTTATCACAAGACATGATGTATAGTCACCCAACGACTGTAAAAAACGATGGGTCAGTTAATTTCTGCAGTGTTATACCAACCATAGAGCACCCTAAAATAACAATTTAGCAAAATATTTCGTTAACTCCATTAACAACTACAGATTATGAAAACCAATCCAAGTCTAGTGACAACCCACTTACAGATTTTGACAATGATCCATTGGTCGATGGAACTTTGTTTAATAACACAACGAACCAAAATGAAACCGGAATAGAAAGTTCTGAATCCCCAGATGTAGCTATACAATTTTCAACTAATGCAATAACGGACTATGAGAGTTTGAATGATGTATCAAACTTAAATGAAACTGCAGCAGAAGAATACGAAAAAAACGCCGCCATCATTTTACAATCTGCTGAGCAAGAAGAAAGTCAAATTCTAGATAACCATATCGAAACTGACTCAGAAGATGGAGAAACTCAACGGCAAAGAAGAAAGCTAACAAATTCCGACACCTGGAGAAAAAACGCTAATAAAAAACTTCGCATGAAAGGAAAGCAATATCTGGGATATACTCGAAGAGATGGTACTGTGCACCACAATATTATAAGAGAACCTCGGAAATTAGGCCCTACTTGCCAATCTAGAAATTGTGCTCGTTCTAAAAATAGATTCTGTTCAGATTTTTCCGAAACTCATCGAAGAGAACTTTTTGATCATTGCTGGTCTGAGACGAGTTGGGATCAAAAAAAATTTTTGTAACATCACATGTGTCACGAGTGAACCCCAAACGTAAAACCACTGAAGGAAATTCCAGGCGTGAAGGTACATTTGTCTACTTTTTGCCCATGAAAGATTATATCCTGGGTAAACCAGAGTACTTACAACATAATTCCTCAACAAGAAGTTACCCGTTCTAAAAGAAAACTGTCATTGTCTGCCAAAGCTTCTGACCTAGAGATTTTAAATACATTTATAGACAAACTACCAAAATTACGTTCCCATTACTCAAGAAAAGATACTTCCAAGTACTTAGAACCAATTTTTGTATCAATGCAGGATCTTTTGAATCATTACAGAAGCCAATTTCGAAAACAGGATCAAACACCTTTATCCAGACAGGTTTTCACTAAGAAGCTGCAAGAAAAAAATATTTCTGTTTATCAAAAAAAAAGATCAATGTGACACGTGTGCTGCGTATAATGCTGGCAACGTATCCCCTGAAGAGTGGAGTTTACACATAGGTAAAAAAGATAGGGCTCGTGATGAAAAAGAAATAGATAAAATTCATGCCCAAGAAAATATCTGCATTACTTTAACGATGGATCTGCAGGCTATTAAAGTGAGTCCAAATGTAAATGCTAGCGCAATTTGTTTTAAAACCAAACTATGCTGTTACAATTTTACCGTGTATAACTTGGAGTCTCATGAAGTAGTTTGTCATTGGTTCACGGAATTCGATTCGGATCTTCAAGCTTCTACTTTCACTTCCATCATACTAGAGCATCTAGAAAAATACTGCGTCAGTAAAAAGGTACCAATTTTAATATATTCAGACGGATGTACCTATCAAAATAGGAATAACATTCTTGGAAATGCTTTATTAAATTTTTCCAAGAAACATGACGTAGAGATCTTTCAAAAATTTTTAGAGCGTGGGCACACACAAATGGAATGCGACAGTGTCCACGCTCTAATAGAACGAAAACTTAAAGGCAAAGATATATATTTACCAGCTGATTATGTTAGAGCTACTATGGAAGCACGAAAAAAGCCGATACCATATGAAACTCGGGTATTGAAACATCCTTTTTTTTAAAACTTTGCGGAAAAGAAAGGCATGATATATCACTCGATTAGGCCAGGACGATGCAAGAACGCTCCAACTGTAACCGACATAAAAGCCTTATCATACAGTCCCGACGTTATTATTCGATATAAGCTTGATTTTGATGACGAATGGCGAGAGTTGCCCATAAGACCGAAAAGTATTACTGTCAGTGATTGCAGTTACCCACAATTGCATGAATCAACATTAAAACTGTCTTACTCAAAGTGGAAACACCTACAAGAATTAAAGTCAGTAATTCCGGAGGACTGCTATACGTTCTATGATAATTTACCGAAAAATTAAAAAAACTGAAGTTTATTTATTCTCAAAGGAATTTTGTTTGTTTTTATGTTTATGTGTAAGCAGAATATATATTTTCATTTTGTTTATTTACTTTCCAATATTTGTAATAAAATCATAACTTTTAATCTTTATAGTTATTATAGAGTAATTCCACCTATCTGACTCAAATCTTCCTGGGGACGCACTTAGAAAATTAGCCTAACCTAACCAAACCACCTATCTCAAATAATATCGAAACTAATATCTCCTATGTGTTTTTTCTTGATAACCACCAACAAAAAAAATACGTTTATGTAAAAAAATGTTGTAATAATGAATAATAAACATGGTAAAACTCTGCAGACAAAATCGACCTAATAGAAAAAAACTCAAACGGTTTTTTGTGTCTCCTGTAAAATGTCAAATTTTCAGATAGGAGATATTGTCAGGACACCATCATATATATATATATATATATATATATATATATAATATATATATATATTATTATATATATATATATATATATATATATATATATATATAAATATGAAAATGGTGAAATCCCCATGTGAGTTCATATTAATAAGATAGAAAAGAAAACACAACTCTCACAACTCCAAAGGTTTTGAATGTTTATTTAATTGCTACTAGTTTCGCGAATTTTTTCTTCGCCATCCTCAGGCAACAGATGGCTGTAAGAGAATTTATTCAAATGAAGGAGCAATGCAAAAATACCAATCATAATGACTTACAGTGGACCACAGAGGTCAAACTTAAGACATGTCAAAATTTCCAATGTCAAAAATTAAAATATGCACAATATGAAATGGAAGCGCTGGACGGATACAATACTTGTTCATTTATATATATATATATATATATATATATATATATATATATATATATATATATATTTTTTTTTTTTGTTAGTTTGGAGTGATTAAACGGATTTATACTTCATTCTTTCTCAAGCTTTCTCAATTTTATTTTATTGCTTCTTCAGGGAATCTAAAGAGCAACACTTCTACTTAATTAACATCACAACAAATAAACATAATTATCTCTCATTACCGAGATTTGGACGGCTTTTAGCTGAAAGGAACCAACCCCAAAAACAAGTTATTGAGTATTTAAGGGTTAAAGTTTTGACAATTATAAAAAATTAATTACACAATAAAGATCATTTTAATTGATAACATAATTGGGCTTTAAATATGCATATACGATATGAATTATTAAAAATTAAAAAAATTACATACTTCGCTTGAATTTTTTGGTTTTTGTGAGTTGGTTCCTTTCTGTAAAATAAATGTTAGCACTTTTTGGTTAAATATACTTTATTGCTTAACTAAATAGGTAAAAAATACATATTGTTTTTTTATTTATTCATCTATTATGGGTTCCACTTCAAAATCAGGTGCTCTACTGAATCCATCCACATCGTCTACGATGTCTGTGCCGGTTATATTTTCATAAAATTGCTTGCAATCGTTCGGAATTAAGTGCATCACAGATTTTATGTCTTCTACCTTTGGATGTGATTTTTTTTTTTCTTCAGGCCACATTGGTATTAGCAAATCTTTAAATAATGCCGGACGACCTATTTGTTTTTTTCTGATATCTATTTCAGCATACGAGTTATCTTCAAAATTTGTTTTCAGAAAAATTGAAAATGGTTTTTCTTTATCAAGAAGTATCTCACGTGTTTTTAACCAGCTAATTTTTTTATTCTCGATATCCACTTTCTATTTACTATTTGTTTTCTAGCTCAGTTGGTCCCATAAAATTCAGTAGATAGCATTCGCGAAACTTTGAATTTATTTTTCGTTCGACAGTCTTTTCATGATTTTTATATAATCATCTGGCAGGTAAAGGCGCTGTTGATGTTTAAGTCCACATTCGACGGTCGGAAAAGTCCGAATCGTTCGGGAGAAAACTATGCCCAGATACAAGAAAACGCATACGAATTATTCTTAAAGAGGGGTGTGCCTGCAGAACAGCTTTGAGCATGAGTGTCATCTTAATGTTGCGGTTTTGACCGCCACAGGAATCCGTCCACAAAATTAACTCAGTAACGTTAAAGAGGTTTTCTTTAATATGTTTTAATAAACATGATCCAATTTCTTGTGCTCCCCGACCTGCCTCGTTTTCAGTCCAGATATAAAAATGACCCTTGTTGGTTGAGCCGGAATGAACTCCCAAATTGTAGAGCCAAATTTGTCTCTTATAAAACAATATTCCAGTTGCTAATCGTGGTAGTGGCAGTGTTTTTTCAAGATCGAATGTTAAATATTCTATTTCTTCGTTTTCTTTTGCCATTTTCATATCATTCTTCATCTGGTTTCGGGCTTCTTGCCAATTTTTAATATGGGTTTCATGTTCTTCTTTGATTTTTTCTTCTTCGTTATTTGTTAGGGTATTTTGGAATCTGCTGTGATAGGTTTCGCATGTATTGCAGGTATCCTTTTTAATTTTTTTAAATTTTAAATTAAATTTGGTTAAAAAGATACGCCTGTAAGTCTGAAAACTAACCGGCTTTTCTGTTTCTTCTTTATATGCTCTGTATATCAAAGACAAAGTCATTTCTGGTGGTAGAAACTCGGCATCAGAACACTGAGCTCTACGATAATGACTTTTGTACTTTGGTATTCTGTTTATTTGGTTCATGACTTCTTGTTCTCTTCTTTCATCCACCTTATTCTTTCCTCCTTGTGATATTCCTCGCTTATCTGTTATACTGTCAGATCTTAGCTTCATTAATGCTGAATTAACCCTTTTTGTAGAAATTTGCAGAGTTTTGACAAAGGTTTCACGACATACTTGGACCCCACATAGTTGATAAATTCTAAAATACTTTTTGGCTTTTGTGTCCTAGTCCGTAAGTTCTTTTCTTGTCATATTCTTCTACTAACGGCACCTATATAGGCTGTTTGGGCGTTGTAACTACCAAGCTCCCAGAACTTTTGAAAACAATTTTGCCGTTGTGTCAAACTTAATGTTGTATTGCATTTTTTAGAACAGGAACACTGAAAGTCTTCATCAAATTTCTTTTTTCTTCTACTGTCCTTTTTTTTTATAATCATAATGAGTTTTGTTTTCATTCTTGGCTTTTTATTTTGTGTTCTTGTCATGTTCAGAGATCTCCTTTTTCTTCCTTTTCTTGGTCTTAGAAAATTTGTCGCTTCGTGACCGTCGTTATTATTGCTCTCGTTTTTCTCTAGGTGATCGCTACCTTCTTGCTCTGAGGAAGAGACCAATATTTTCTGCTTCGGTTACAACAAACTCGGGATCCTTATCAGAATCATATCCATCACTTAATACTTCTATGCATTAAAATTATAGGAATTTTCAATATTTGTTTTATTTTTATCCTCCTTTAAGCCTAAAAATATATTAGTAAATATACCAAAGCATAAGATTTTAAAATCTAAAAATCCAAGTTACCTTTCTACAACTGGGCGCTTCGTCAGTCTTGATAAGTCCTGCATTACACATGGGTCTATCATCAAGAGTCATTTTTTGAGAGATCTAAAAAATGGAAAAAATTAGTTGTTTTTACCATCGTCAAATTCGTCAAGTTTTGCTTAAAATATCAAAATAAATGCAAACAACTGTTTTTAATTTTGCAGAAAAGAACCAACCCCCCACTTTGGTTATTATTATATGATAATTTAAACAATGTATGCTTATCATTAACTATTAAAAATACTTTTTTTATTTCTAAAATCCTTTGCAACATTTTATTTGACAACTATATTATTGCATTTCTAAAATAAAAAATAGAAACTTAACCTACAAAATGTCTTAATGCACTATTTACCTGATTACAGCTTCTTGGGCTTTCCTTCTCCTGTGCAATCTCTTTCTCCATAACCATTGCAAGAATTCTTTGAGATCTACTCTTGTTAAAATTCATTTTGGATAACAATAATATTTATTTATCAGTTTTATTTCACTTGTACTTCACACTCACTATCCCAGAAAACAAAGAACCAAATACTGGCATCTGTCAACAACTCTCTTCTTTATTGTTATGCAGAAAGGAACCAAGCCGCTTGGATCTTTTCTGCAGGTAGGTTACTTGCTTAACAAATTTTGTTGGTTGGTTCATTGGTCAGCAGATGGCGCTAGGTACCAGAATGTGGCTTGGATCTTTTTTGCAGTAAAGGTTACGGCTATTAATGTAATATTGTGCGTAAATCCAAAAATCACAAAATTGTGGGATGGTTCCTTTCAGCTAAAAGCCATCCATTTGAGGTTCAAAATCATTAAAATGGATCAGCAATTTCACAATAATCATATCATAACTAATTTAAATTTCTAAAATAATAATTGAATGTTCGCATGTCCACATTGAGGTTGACTGACAGTTTGACTTTTCTTCTTTTTCACTCCATATATTCTGTCGGATTTCTTCTTCTTAATATAGTTGTTCTTTATCGTGTAATCTCCTGTCCGGTATCTAGTTTATAGCTATATTGCCCAAGTTTTGTATGTCACTCTTCCTGTTTGTGTTTTCACATTTTCTGATTTGAATCATTTAATGTTTTAGTTTTTTGTGGTAGTTGCTTTCTGTTTTTAATATCTTTACATCTTCAGAATTTATTTTATGGTCCAATTCTCTTGTGTGTGTTACTAAGGGACATCTTTCTTTATCATTTTTTATGTCAGATTTATGTAATGCCATTCTGCTTTTTATCCATTGTGATGTTTGCCCAATATATACTCCATCACAGTCTAGGCAATTTAGTTGATATACTACGTCGTTTTTTAACGGATTTGGAATTGGGTATTTAGGTTTATTATATAAATTTTTTACCGTTTTTTTGATTATATGTAGTTAGTTCAACATTTTCTTCCTTGAATATATTTTTGATATTCTGAGTTAAGTTCCTCATGTTAGGAAGAGATGCATATCATTTTTTATTTACCAATTTCTCTGTTTTTTGCTCTTCAGTATCATCATTACTATTTTCTCCTGATGCATATATAAGTTTTTTAACCATACTGATAGGGTAGGAATTTTGTAACAGTGTTTCTTGTAAATTTCTCAATCCTTTCTTGTTGAACGTGTCATGGCAGATTGTACTCACTCGATTTTTTATTTCTTTGATGAAATTTATTTCAATGTTTATATTGTGGTTTGATTGGTAATCAACCAATTTATTTGAACTAATAATCTTTGTGTACCAATTTAACTTTAATCTGTTGTCATCTCTGTGTACTGTTGTATCTAAAAATGGAACTCCATGTTTTTCATCTTCTTTCTTCATTGTAAATTTTAAACTTTCATAATATGAGTTGAAATGTTTCATCAATTTCCATCTCTGGCAATTACAATATCATCTACGAATTTTTTCAGCAGTGATATTTCAAAGTTTAGTTTTGATAGTGAGGTTGTTATAAAATCATACATTACGTATTGTGCTAATACTGGACTTAATTTCGATCCCATTGCACAACCGAAAATCTGTCTGTAATATTTTCCCCTGCACGTACAATAATTTTTGTCCAACAAATAAGTTATTATCTCGAAAAACAAAGTCTGGTCTATATTAGTGTATTTCTTTATATCCCTCCATTTTGTCTCAAGGACATCCACTATAGTCTTCTTGTCTAGATTTCCATATAGATTTACAATATCAAAGGAGACTATCCTATATCCTTCTGGCAATATCCTATTATTTGCCTGACTTGCAAATTGATGAGTGTCCTTTATGTAAAAGTCATTATTAATGTCATAAGATGTTTTCAATATATCTGTAATAAATTTTGAGAGTCATTGGACTGTTGTTTGTGGCAATTATAGGTATGACAGGATTACCTGCTTTATGAACCTTTGGGTTTCCATATATACGTGGACAAACTGAATTGTATGATTTTATTTCTTTTGCTATTCGTTCCGTTATATATTCTTTATGTTGTAATTTTGTTATCAATTCATTACATTAACTCTGTATGGTCAATGTTGGATCTCTAGGTAAAAATTTGAAATCTCTAGAGTCTAGTAGTGATTGCATTTTTTCTTCGTATTTCACTTTGTCCATAATGACTGTTACTGTACCCTTCTCACTATTTAATACAATGAGGTCATCGTTGTCTTTTGAAAACTTTTTTTTTCGACAGTCTTAGTTACTGCAGAAGAAAACTTTTCTGCTAACACACTGAGGAGGTCTCCCATTCTCTGTTTTTTTTTTCAAATATAAATTGATATACTCATTAATGAGTATATAACCAAATTTCTTAAAAGTGTACGGCAGGCAGATGCAGGTGACTTATATCTGGTTAAATTATGATAATAATACCACCTTATCTAGAGCTGCAAGAATGACATCACGAAAACACAGGATCGAAGGCAGATGTAAAATTAGTCACAAGCTTATTTACATTTTCATTTTGCAGAAGGCGGCCGACTAATCTTAGCTGAGAGCGTATAATTTTGTAAACGTGTTTTTGTTTATATCTTAGACATAACTTATTTCCATATAATATAGCTAGTTCGTCATATCTTATCTCTCATGATAGGAATACCTTCATCTCGTAGTTCTTCACATACTTTTTCATGAATCATGACTTGATGAACAGTGATTTTTCCCTTTTCATTACTTTGCCTTCATTGCAAGACATAAAGAAATTTGACAAAATACTTCCGCAGAGAAGTTCAAGCGAAAAATCGTCTGCCGTTTGAGTATGCTTCCATATCCATAAAATCTTCTTAGCGAAATCTTGTTGGATTGTTAACGAACATACCTTGTTTTCCAATTGCTTCAATTGTCTTGTTTCTTTCAGGATACCCTAATACGTAACCATTCAAAGTTTTCAAGTTGCAACAATTTAGCAGATATAAATTAGTTGAGCGCTGCTTACTAGTAACAACTTCTCAAGAAAGTTGAAGTGAAATTAATAGAAAGAAATATGTTATTAATCAAGTGAAAAGATATAGAAGTCATTTCGGTATTAAATCACTAATCAATAAGTGGAGACGTTCTGCTCTCGGTAATGGCAAGTGATAATCAGATAATTTAGTATTGTTGTACTCGTTACTTGTACTAAATTCATTTATTTTTTACTATTTTGAAGAAAAACATAAAACTACACTGTTGGCAGTACACGTATTTTCTCAAATTCTCCGATGTCTGCATGACATGAGTTGAAATGTCTCATCTATTTACAAACAGGTTTTTCACAATAACCACATAAGTATCATTTACACTCTTCATTAAATGAAAAAACATGATCATTCTTTAGTTCTTGAAGTAAACTACTGAATTTCATATCTTCATCCAATATCTGAAAAAGAATATATAGCCGCACTGCTGAAATATGTTGTGGCTATTTCAAGGTATACCTCGAATAAATAAACCTCTAAAAAGTACCTAGATACTTAGATAATATCACTCTCATTCATTTCTAGACAAAATGAATGTATATTTTCAATATTCGATTATTGAAAGAAGTCTATCCAAAACTATTTATTTGAATTATGACAATTTCTAAAAATAAATGCCTAAATCTAGTGCTGAGTATGCATATGCTACATTAAAATTTCATTCTCAAATGCGCCCTGAAAGAAGGCTGCCGAAATGAACTCTCAAAAGGAACGGTAAAAATGTATTCCGAATACTTCGAAACACGATTATGTATGGAGTCGTCTTCAGTGAAGTTCATAGGAACACACTAGGACGTATTTATAAAAGGAAGCTTCATTTTTACTTTTGAGAAAATAATGCAATTTCTTCAAGGTGTATGCATAAAAAGAAGTGAAGAAGAGGTTTTGCTTCACGAGGTTTGCATTAAACTACTAGGTTTTACGTATGCCGTATTTATAGAAAGAAGTATTTGCTAATAAATTAAAAGATTCGCTTCTAAAAATAGCAAAATAGAAATCTAGATTCACAACCTGTTTCACTCTTCTGAGTAGTCTAAGACATCACACAGCCTTAACATTAAATTTTTGTATTTTGAGGAGTTTTTTCGTGTGGAAGGGCTCATATAAATGATTTTTGGTTATGTGATCGTAGTGCACTGTTTTTTGTGGCTAATATGGTGCATTGACAACACAACCAAAACGTAGGCCTCGTGAATCAGATTTCAAAATATTATTTTGATTTGAGGAGAAGAAAGTAGTGTGATTGGCGGACCACTTTCTCATCGCGAGTCCGAAACTCGTGAAGCAGCGCTATCACCTGTGATGAAAATGAAAGTATTTATGCGTTATTGTGTGATTTCTGGATATCAGAGCAAAATTGCTGAAGAATTAAGATAAACGCAGCCTACAGTATCTAGAACATTTAATGAGATGCTTGAGCGGATTGTACAACAGAGCGGTGTTCCCTAACACAGAAAATCAGATCATGCAGGCGAAAGAGAAGTTGATCAAATTCCATTTTCCAACGGCTATTAGTGTTGATGAAGATGAATATGTTCGAAAAAGTTTCAGTTGAGTTGGCCTTGATCATTCGTTCATGATTTTCGTATATGGAATCATGCTGCAGTGCATGAAGTCACAAAAAGGACAAGAAACATTATCCTATAAGGGGACAGTGGATATGGTATAATGCCATGTCTCATGATTCCTTACTCCAACCCTCACGAGGAATATCAGAAAGCCTTCAACAGACTGCTTACAGCAGAGCGAGTTGTGATTGAGCATACATTTGGGCAACTGAAACGACGGTTTCTTATTCTGAAGTATAGATGCACAGTCAAATGTACTAGTATTTCAAAAGTAATAATGATATATATATATAAATCAAATATAATGAAGGCTTAGAAGGCTTTGTTTGTCGAGAAACCTCTTGAACTAATATGTACGAACGCTATTTGCTAGCTACGACTCCAGACACTTTTCTGATGGGAATCACTTTCTGCAATGTCATCCCTTGAAGTAAGTTAGGAAGGTTGAGCTGGCACACCAATTGCAAGAGCTCCTGATAAATCGATGCCTTAGTTCACATATGTGTTAAGTGCCGAAAACAAGATTTTACAGGATTCAAATTTGAAAGTTTGAACTTCCAAAACTAATATTAAAACTTTATTTTATTTTGTGAACAAGAGTTATTCGGAATCACCAGAGTTTACACTGGCACTTAAAACAAGAATTTGGAGAACATAAGGTTTTTGGTTCAATTTTGAGCGAAATTTAATTAAACATTGCATCAAATTGTGCACTTACCACATCTGGCACGCTGATGACCCTCACTTACCACATCTGGCACGAAGTTGACTCTCATTTGCCATCTTTTTAGTAATCAAATTGTGGTGTCTTTAGTGATTGAAAGTGGTAAAATACCTAAATAATTTTCAATCAAAAATATAACACCAAAAATATTGTAAAATAATGATATATTACTTAAACCAAAAATAGTCTAATAGGATAATAATAAAACCAATAATTCTGTAGTAAAACGATTTATTAAAGTAGAAATTTTAAACAATTTTAAATAATTAGATTTACAAGTTTATTCATGCTTTTAATGTTATTTTGAAACCAAAAAATAAGTTTGTCAGAAAAAGATCATTCATTG
>JARQZK010001886.1:0-15687 GCA_030704885.1 Cynegetis impunctata | reverse complement strand
CATTCTAGAACAGCTGTCGGCCGAGTTGACATCGTTCTATACGCCATGGCACGTACGAAGCAAACAGCCAGAAAATCGACGGGCGGTAAGGCTCCTCGTAAGCAGTTGGCGACCAAGGCGGCGAGAAAGAGCGCTCCCGCCACCGGGGGCGTGAAGAAGCCCCATCGTTATCGCCCCGGTACCGTTGCGCTTCGAGAAATTCGACGTTATCAGAAGAGCACCGAATTACTGATTCGTAAGCTTCCGTTCCAGAGATTGGTCCGCGAGATCGCGCAAGATTTCAAGACTGACCTTCGTTTCCAAAGCTCCGCCGTTATGGCCCTACAAGAGGCTAGCGAGGCATATCTCGTGGGATTATTCGAGGACACGAACCTGTGCGCTATTCACGCCAAGAGAGTAACCATCATGCCAAAGGACATCCAGCTCGCCCGTCGCATTCGAGGCGAACGCGCATAATGCGGCGCCCGTTTCCCATCGACGGATAATTATCTAAATCGGTTCTTTTCAGAACCACAATACTTGTATAAATATCATTCTCATCTAACGAGCGCTCTCGATAAACACGTACTTCCGATTGATAGATATTAAGGGCCATTTACCGAAATGTAATACACGCGATTAGAACGTACTTATCCGCGATTTTATGTGTCGCTTTTATCGAATACATCGGTCGAGTCCGAAGGGTAATTGCTCGTTTTCGCAGAGTTCGATAACGACGGTATTTTTATTTCTCCCTTCTTTAGCTTCGGAAATTATACGGGACATTCCGGCGTTCTATCTCGAAATTATCCGACGTTACGTATCCCTACGGTAAGGAGGGATAACTGACAATTGAACGCTCTATCGGAGAGGTTTGTCGATATATATGTTATACGGTGAAGTACATGATTTTAATCGTTAATTTTGTGGTTCTGAAAAGAACCGATTTATAAGTAACCGGGAACGCACGTCGAGGTACCTGTGAGGGGCGCTTATTTCGAGCTGGTGTACTTCGTGACGGCTTTGGTTCCTTCGCTGACGGCGTGCTTGGCTAATTCCCCGGGCAGAAGGAGACGGACCGCCGTTTGTATTTCTCTGCTCGTGATAGTCGACCGTTTGTTATAGTGGGCTAATCGGCTAGCTTCGGCGGCGATTCTCTCGAATATGTCATTCACGAAGCTGTTCATGATGCTCATCGCCTTGCTCGAAATGCCGGTATCCGGATGAACTTGCTTCAATACTTTGTAGATATAGATTGCGTAGCTCTCCTTCCTCTTACGTTTCTTTTTCTTATCGCTCTTCGATATGTTCTTTTGGGCTTTGCCCGCTTTCTTCGCGGCCTTTCCACTAGTCTTGGGCGGCATTATGCTTCGATGTCTCGCTGCAGAATGAACGTAGCCCTCAAGTACCATAATTACATTATTCAACCTTATGTTCTAATTGAGTTTACATTGATGAAAAGTATTAATATTGTGACAAGAAGTGTCCTAAGTCGTGACCGACTTTACAGTCTGAACTTAAAAATACTACATGTGAGTTGACTCGAAATCTCTGTCCTAATGACAGGAATAAAACCTTAATCTTGATCCTGGTCTTCTCGGAGTATCATCCTGGGTCTCTTGTGTTTCCACGGTTGGTCTTCATCGTATTCTCCAAGTCTGGTGACGAGGGGGTTCGGATTGGTTGGCAAGGCAGCATACATTTTGACTGCCGTCGCTCTGATGAACTCGATTACACTCGGCATTTCCAAGTCTCGGTGAATCTGGGAGTTTCGGACGTACCAAGGAGCGTCCACAGCCATCCTCAGGGATTTGTTCTGCACGATCTGGAGCCTGTTGATATGGCAACGAGCTGCGTATCCCCAAACTGGAGATGCGTAGGTCATTGCCGGTCGAATAATGGATTTGTATAGCCGGATCTTAGTGGCTATACTGAGTTTGCTCCGTCTGTTGATCAGGGGGTAGAGGTTCGCCTGAATCGCCTTCGCTCTGTTCGTGCAGTGGTCCACATGAGGCTTCCATGTAAGTCTTCGGTCGAGGATAACTCCCAGGTACTTCGCCTTGGTCACCCAAGGAATCGGTTGGCCATTCATCAGGATCTCGTCTTCTGGTTGCTGGCGTCGCTTGGAGAGGAACAAGGCAGTACTCTTCTCCGGATTGGCAGTGATACACCAGTCCGCAAACCACTCGTTCAAGTTGTCTGCGGCCTCCTGTAGTCTCTGCTTCACCAGATAGGGCTGCCATGCTCTAGCCATGATTGCTGTGTCGTCGGCGTAGAGAGCTAGGGTAGTCCCCTGCGTCCTGGGCATATCTCGGGTGAAAAGGTTAAACAACATCGGGGAGAGAACAGAGCCCTGCGGTACTCCTGCTTCCATCGGTCGTTCCGAGGAACGTACGCATCCAAGTCGCACGCCAAATCGCCTGTCCTTGAGGAACGAGGCGACCAGTCGTACAACTCCGAGCGGAATATTAGCCTCTAGCATCTTGAATAGTAAGCCTTCGTGCCAAACTCTGTCGAACGCCTTGGCGACGTCAAACAGAGTCACGCCCGTCGACATATTCAAGTTGAAGCCTTCACTGGCGTATTCCACCACGCGGAGTACTTGATGCACCGAAGAAAGCCGAGACTTGAAGCCGAATTGTTCATCCGGGATGAGTTCAAGTTCTCTGGCGAGATCTTTCAGCCTCAGCAGGATGATTCCCTCCGCTATCTTGCCGATGGACGGGAGAAGACTGATCGGACGGTAGTTCTGCGGAAATGTCGCTGACTTGCCTGGTTTCTGAAACAGGATTACGTCTGCGTATTTCCAATTTCTTGGAAAGTGACGCAGACGTAGCATAGCATTAATTATGGAAGTGAGTTGGCCAAGAGCTCTTACCGGAAGTTTCTTCAGCGCCTTGTTGGTGATGCCTTCTCGTCCAGGAGCCTTTTTCACCTTGGCCTTGGTGATAAGGCTATGGACTTCAGCGGAAGTTGCGGGCCGGATGACATCTTCATCCTGTTCACTCAGTCTCCGCTCCACTTCGTCCTCAATCCGTCCGATGTGGTCTGGATCGGCTTCGGCGTAGTTGAGCGTGAACTGGCCTTCTAGGTGGTTGGCGAAAGCTTCCGCCTTATCGGCTTCTGTGTAAACTAGTCCTCTCTCGCCATGGATAGGTGGCATTGGCATCGACTTGTTTCGAAGAATTTTGGCCATTTTCCAGAGAGAATGGTCATCTTCTTCTAGCGAGTCGATCTTTGCTGCCCACATAGCTTCTCGGTGTGCAATGAGGGCTTGTTTCACTTCGGCCATTAGGCGACGGTATTCTTGAAGATGTTCCGGATCCCACGTCCGCTGATGGCGTCTCCTGGCGCGATTTTTCTCCCTGATCAACGCCATAACCTCGTCAGGAGGCCTGTTCTGGCGAAGAGGACGGTGACTTGTACGGCTGCATTCCCCAATTGATCTGAGGAGAGCTCCTTCGAAAACTTCCACGGCAGTGTCCAACTGCTCTGGGGTATCAAGAGGTTGTAATCTCGGAAGTGACTCCTGAAGATGGTCAGTGAAGGCGGCCCAACAAGTCGTCGTCATCTGCGTCTGGAATTCTCCTTCAGGGCAGGTGCCTAGAAATAGAAGAACAGGATCATGGTCTGAAGACAGGTCGCTCAAGGCTGTTAATCTGTAAGGAAGTGTGATTTCCTTCAGGATAACTGTGTCCAGGACGTCGCCTTCGCCCAAGTTGTTGTAGTGAGTCGGCTCTAGTGGACCATCGACTACCACGTCTCTGTCGTCGGCGTAGGCTCGAAGAGTGTTCCCTCTGGGGTTCGCCCTTCTGCTGTGCCATGACTGATGTTTGGCGTTGAGGTCGCCAGCTACAATCGTTGCGCAGTTGGTGCTGAGAATTGTATCCAGGTCGGTTTCCAAGAGTTGTCGGTTTGAAGGGTTGTACACCGATATGAGCCTGACGGTTCCTACCGATGCGGTAACTATCTCTACGGCGGTCGCCTCCAGGTTCACCAAGTCGCCAGTGACGGCGGCGTGATGCTCCAAGTGCGACCGCACATAGATGGCGGTACCGCCTCCTTGACGATCCTGTCGGTCGTTCCTGTACTGGATGAAATTGGCGATCTTCGCAGTGTCGGAGGCTTTGAGGTGAGTCTCGTTCACCAAGATGACATCCACTTCATTTCTCTCTGCGAACTCTTGCAGCTCCAGAACCTTCTCGCGGAGACCATTTGCATTCCAGAATGCAACCTGTAAAGATAAAGGTTGTAGCTTCCTTCTATTCATTGAATGATTAGGAGAAAGCTGCAATTATATCTGGCAGGCAGCTGAAGATAGCTGCCGTGATTTCTGCGGGAGTCTTGGCCGTGAAAAGGGCTGACGTCACTTTCTGGATTAATGGCATGAATTTCTCCATGTTGAAGCCCGAAAGCATCTTAATGAAATTCGAGAAATTTTCGTTCTCGGGAATTTCGGTCTTCTGCTGCTCGGACTTCCTTGGTGAAGGGGCGGCGGCAGGTGGAATGTTTGCTGGCGTTGCGACAGGTGTGCTGTTTGCTGGCGTTTCAACAGCTGGATTCACCATCTTGGAGTAGCTAACTCCTGGGACAGTCCTGGATGCCTTGAAGGGGGCGGCGTTGGTCTTGGTCCTCGGTGGGGGGGCGGGGAATGCTGGACATCCACGGTAGCTGGCCGGATGGGGACCCTGGCAGTTTGCGCACTTTGCTGGCTCAGTACGTGGTTTTGTGCAGTTCACGCTGTGGTGCCCTTCTCCGCACTTAACGCAGCGAGGAGGTGCCTTACATTGGCTTTGACCATGATGAAACCGTTGACACTTGTGGCATTGGCTCGCTCCGGTCTTGGCTCTTGGGGATTCTACTTGCACTCGGAGGCGAAGGACATGCGTCATCTGAAAGATGCGCTTGGACTCCGCATTCCTAGTGAGAGTCACCATCAGCAATGGCATTGGTCGTTTTGCCGCCGACGTCATCCTCGTAACCGTTAGGGCTGGGTAGTTCTGGAGTTTCAGGTCCTCCAAAACCTCTGCTACTGGCACCTCCATTGGTAAATTCCTCAGGACAACTCTGAGAGGCTTCTCCTCTGGGAGGGGGTACGTGTGGTAGGGAACCTGGAAAGTGTCAAAAAGTCGTGTAATTCCACGAAAATCGTCAATTGAAACGGGACTGATACTGATCCCGTCTCTGATGTTTTTCGCTTTCGCGAAATTTAACTTCTCGGCGGACAGTTTGGCCGATATTCTCGTCCAAAGCGTCTTGTCCCTGATCACTATTGGGGGCGGTGATTTTGGTTTAGCAGGTTGGGTGGTGCCTGCTTCGGGGGTGGCTCCTTGGGAGGAGGTAGTTTCTTCATCGGAATCGTCCATCTCTTCCAACACTTGGAAGCTATTCTTCACTGCCACTGGGGTTGGTTGAGCGGCATTTGAATTTTTCCTTTTCCGATGTAACTCGGGAGACTTCGCGTTTTCAGATGTCCTCTTGTTTGGTCTGGGCACGGCAGATGTGGATGGAGTATCTGCTGGGGGTATATTTTTGCACTCCTGTGCATCTTCGCTGGGCAACGTGGAACGAAGGCTATGTAAAAGATTACCTTGAGTGGTTTTACTCAATGAGTTAAACCACTCAAAGTCATTAGTCGGCATGACTGCACTCTGATAAGAGCACAGTCACATTGATTCTAAAAAGAATCGATTGGGCGTGGCTTCAACTCGAACTCTCGAAAAGTTTAGTGCACCAAGAACTAAGACTGCAAAATACAAGTCCCGTGCACACAGAAACTAAGTTCCGTATGCCGTAAACTTGCACCTACAATTTCGAAGTTCAAAATGCCTCAAACTTGACTCAGCTCCAAGTGGGCGTGGCTTCTGTTCGAACTTGCGTGGCTTCGGCTTGAACTTGTAAAAATTTCTATTCAGCTGTGTTCTAAAAAGAACACTTTCTTGAAAAAGAAACGAATAGAAATTTATTCCAAGAAGGCGTGGCTTCTGCTCGTACTTGAAAATTGCTTGCTCGAAAAACTTCAGGAAGGCTTCCGTTCGATCTCGGAAATATTTATTCCTATGTTCTGAAAAGAACACAGTTTGATTCTAAAAAGAACCGAATAATATTTCCAAAGAACTCTGCTTCGGCTTGAACTTGAAGAATTGTCGCTTGTAGTTCTCAACTCGATCTCTCTGCTGGTACGTCTGACTCGCTCGGAGGTCTGGCTGGGAATGAACGTCTGAACGTAGCCCGGTTAAAAATCTCGGTTATATGAGAATCGTAGGTGCGCGCCTAAGCCACGCCCCGCTGTTCGCCTGTCGTACGATACGGCCCCGATTGGACGATCGGTATTTCCTCGTTCGGGCGCCCTTATTGTGATCGTACGAACGAATCCGAACTAGTCACGTTAGTTTGTATATTTACGATTTGTTCACCCGCGATATATCGTCGTTTTATAGCGTCGGCGACGTTATCTCTTGCCGTCTCTAGCTCCGCGAAGCGGAGTTCCTATCCCGCAGGTACGAATACCTCGCGGACGTTTGATCGGGCGGGACGCCCGTTTCGATACCGATCAGCGAGATGGGACGTATCGGACGTACCGCGAGACAGACGTGGACGGACGGACGATCGATATTGAGGATACCCGCTCGATCTACGTCGCCGCGCGATCGCGTACGGCTAGTCCGATTAGGCAATCGTCGTATCAAACGACGAAACGACCGATCTAGGAGTGCCTCTCTCGAATGACGACGGCTGCTAAGAATCGGCGTCGTTAGAATTAACGAAGAGCATATATTCGAACTTCGCGTACGATATTAGCGTCTCACCTCTGACGGTAACAGGCTAACCCGTTCACGCGGAGACAGCGGCGTTCCCCGTATCGTTATTCTCCCGTCGTTTCTCCCTTCGGAGCCAATTCTCGTACGAGGACGGCCAGATACTCTCTCTGTACGACCACCGTTTCGCGACGTCAGACGATTTGGCAGTACCGAGTTAATTTAACGCTTATCGCCGAGAACTCTATTCCGAACGAGAGATCGAATTATTCGCGTGGCTACCGCCTACATACGCTTCTACGGAGACGACTCGCTACTAGTACGTCGTCGAGACGAACGTCCGTCGACGCTATTGAAGCTTTCGAAATTCTCTGTCGATCGACCGTATTCATTCAATATGTAAGATTGACGAGGATATCGCCCGCCGTAGTGGGACACTTTCTGTCGACATCACGCCAGGCAGTCGACGTTTTGTATTCCGTCATCTCGATTCGATTCGGTCAACGATCGGCTTCAGATTCGTAACTCAATAAAATATCTACTCTAGAAGACTCAACACGTTCGATATGTCCGAAGTAGAAGTTTTACCGACAGCGTCTCCAGCGACGAAGGTGAAGAAGGGTGCCGAGAAGAAAGTCGCCAAACACGCCAAACCTACTCATCCTCCCACATCCGACATGGTGAACAACGCTATCAAAGGCCTGAAAGAGAGGAGCGGTTCGTCTCTGCAGGCGATCAAGAAATACATCGCTGCCAATTACAAGGTAGATTCCGAAAAACTGGCACCGTTCATCAAGAAGTATCTCAAAGCGGCGGTAATCTCCGGCTCTCTAGTGCAGACAAAGGGAAAGGGCGCCTCCGGTTCTTTCAAACTAGCTGCGAGCGGCGCTTCTGCTCAGGGAAAACCGAAAGCGGCTAATACCAAGAAGGCGTCCGGTGACAAAAAAAAGAAATCCGCCGTCGCCGCCAAATCATTATCGACTGAAAAGAACAAACCGACCGGCGCTACGAAGTCCAGAAAACCTGCCGCCGACAAAAAGATGAAAATAACCAAATCGCCGTCTAAGGCGAAGAAATCCGCGAAGTCACCAATGAAAAAACCGAAGGCTCCTAAGCCGAAAACAGTCAAGGCCGTCGCGGTCTCTTCGAAGTCGAAGAAGGTGGCATCGCCGAAAAAAAAGAAGTAATGTTCAAATCCCTTCGCCTAGAACGAAAATATCCCCTGAATCGGCCCTTCTCAGGGCCTCCAATTATCCTAACTCTATAATGTTTCTTCTCAATTACGGCTACCCGGACTCATTTTAATTTGATTAATTCAACTTATCATATTTACCGCTCATTATCGGTGATGACTATTCCGTTCTATGTAAGTGCATCTCGATCTGAGTTATCGGTACGCGATGCACTTCGCGAATTTGAATTTTTTTTTAAATAGAGGGTTGAAAATCGGTGTACGGATTGAGTTGATGTTGAGGTGCGTTTCTTCAATGCGTTCTACTTTTTTCCTCATGCACATCGCGATTTTATTTTGGAAATAAATTATTTTCTCATCTCGACGCGATGCATTTCGCTCGAATAATACGGCTTAGGTGTAGGAGCTCTGCTGCTCACGATTTTTCATGGCGTTATCTAGATGGTGAATTTTTTATAACAAGTTCTGCTTGTTCTAGTGGTCTGAATTTCGAACAATCTGATATTATATATCGTAACCTTTTCGACACTATTTTTAGGAAATTGAAGTTAGAGAAACTACGTAATTTGCCGTCGTTATTCATTGTAATTTATTTACAATATGAATTAAGTGTGTGAGTGTGTGTGTGTGTGTGTGTGTGTGTGTGTGTGTGTGTGTGTGTGTGTGTGTGTGTGTGTGTGTGTGGGGGCGCGCGCTGTCCTCGCAATGCGATAGCACTACTTCTGGAGAGTAGATGGCGGAGGTTATGGTGGATGCGCTTTCTAACGAACCTCTATACGGTCGAATATGTCGGTACTCGCACGAACGTATCAGACTAATAAGTGCTTAATGTCCATTAAGGTTATATATATATATATATATATATATATATATATATATATATATATATATATATATATATATATATATATATATATATATATATATATATATATATATATATATATATATATATATATATATATATATATATATATATATATAGAGAGAGAGAGAGATAATGGCAATATTTCACTCTTTTGAAATGGTCTGTAATTGTAGGGGGTGCGTACGTTTCATTTTGAGGCCAACTTTAGATTCCTGAGCCTGTACGATGCTTGTAGATTAGTTCGTTATCTAACGGCTAGTCCATTGTTTGTAGGACACTTGACGGTAGGGTCGAAAGTCTATGTTTTTAACGTCTATTTATTTCTTGAAATTTGCAGTCGACTAGAGGTTCTTCACTGGTTCTTATTTGGGTAGCATGAAGGTAAATCCTCAGTTCATTGTCTTACTTCTGATGATCTTCTGACAAGGCAGCCGAAAATCACCTGATCCAATGAAAATGCCGAATTATGACCAACGTTTCCGCCAATGAGCATACAGTCCTCCCCAATTTCATGAATTTCCCCAACATATCTCTGTGGGGGCGGTGCGGCTTCAAAATAGCCTGCACCTCTACAACCAGTCTCTTTCGCTCTTCTCTGTTTAGGGTCATTACACTGATACCTGTGGACCTAGTGCGTAGTAGTTGTGACTAATTGACCATTGACCAGTGACCAGTGCAAGTTTCCGTTCGACAACTTTTATTCTCGATTATTAGTTTAACGTATAAGTGAATTCTAAGGTTAGTAGAATACCTAGTGATTTCTAGATTCCGCTATTCTTCTCCTAACTTATATACCGCACACCGGCGATATATTATATCCTAGCCATTTATTGCGTTATAGTGCTTTTATTTCCCTTCATCGTTATAGCACGTGGAGATTTATGCGAGTATTTAACTCGTGTCGCGCTCACTTGTTTGTTTATTTTATGACTCCTGCAATTATTCCTGTACAGTAAGTAATCCGTATATAGTGTAGGGCTTGATTCGTTGATTCAAGCATCATCTGTTTAAATATATTCTATGCCTTTCTCTCGCTGGAC
Source organism: Cynegetis impunctata (assembly GCA_030704885.1). NCBI lineage: Eukaryota > Metazoa > Arthropoda > Insecta > Coleoptera > Coccinellidae > Cynegetis > Cynegetis impunctata. The sequence continues at coordinate 5,850 of JARQZK010001886.1, read as the reverse complement.
ATATCCTATTTACGACTATGGTTGTCTCTTTTTAACGTTTCATCTCCTTTTCAAATTACATCGGTGCTAATGAAGTTTCTCTCCTAAATTGTTTTATCTGCGGAATCTCGGAATATTAGACTACGATTAATATGCTCTATTATTCCATCTCCAAATTACCACGCGTTCGATTTGTGATATATATTATATTCTAACCCCGCCCACTCTAGGAGATATGTTAGGAATATTAATAATCGGATATTATCCGTCAAATATTACTAGATAACCGTGATGATATCTCGTTTCGTTTTCTATGTAAAGAATAATAATCTAAACATTAAGAGCAATCTCGCCGAATCGTAGATGTGACGTATACACGTAGCCCCGACCAATTTTAGAGCGATATTTTCTAATTATAACATTACCGTACCTGTATTATTATAGACGACGTCGTGCATCGGAACTATCTTTTTTTCAATTTTTTTTTTCCGGGCATCTGCCTCCCTAACCTCCTCCACTCTCGAAGCGTTATAACGGCTCTTGTAATATGGACCCGACGTTACCATTACCTTAGCTACACTCGTAGCCCCGCCCTATTCGACGTAGGCTCGAGTTACGTGATTGGCGCATCTACTGAGACTATATAACTGCTGCTATGAGCGGTTTCGTGGCACTATTCGACGGACGTCGATACGAGATACGTATTCAATTGATTCGATCTTATCACCGTTTGCAACATGTCAGGCAGAGGCAAAGGCGGAAAGGTTAAGGGAAAGGCAAAGTCCAGGTCCAGCCGTGCGGGACTTCAGTTTCCCGTAGGACGTATTCATCGACTTCTACGTAAAGGAAACTACGCGGAACGCGTCGGAGCCGGAGCTCCGGTATACTTGGCAGCCGTCATGGAATATCTAGCCGCCGAAGTTCTAGAATTGGCAGGAAACGCAGCTCGTGACAATAAGAAAACGCGTATCATTCCGCGACATCTCCAGTTGGCCATCAGGAATGACGAAGAATTGAACAAGCTGCTATCGGGCGTGACCATCGCCCAGGGAGGAGTGCTCCCTAATATCCAGGCCGTACTGTTACCTAAGAAGACGGAGAAGAAATCGTAAATTCATCAAGTCCGAACGAGCGTTCGCATATAAAGGCCCTTTTCAGGGCCACAAATTATATATCCTATTCAATGTTTCATTATTACGGAGGCGACTCTATGAATGAAGATGCTCATATAATCGTTCTGTCCGTCGGTCAACGGAAATATATAACGGTCGTCCATGCGCTCCTGCTTATATGGTCCGGCAAAGCGTACTTACTCCGGATCTGACTGTTGTTCAAGCAAAATGATACGACAAGATTCACAATCTTACGCCGGAATTGACAATTACCGCGATATTTTCTTATATCATGGATTTATAACGGTCCTAAGTAGAGAAGCGTATAGTATATATATATATATATATATATATATATATATATATATATATATATATATATATATATATATATATATATACGCACACTTCATGCCGATAGAAGATCTACTACTAGCTTATGTGATAAATAAGATCATTTCGGAAGAACAAGCTCCATAATACTTCGGTTGAGGGTCCGTTCTGAAGTAACGGCAGGGTTAATTTGTTTGTGGTCCTGAAAAGGACCGATGTTGAAAAGTGCCGCGGCGGTTGACGATCTGCAGCTGACGAGTTTAACCTCCGAAACCGTATAGGGTACGTCCTTGACGTTTTAGGGCATAGACGACGTCCATTGCGGTGACGGTCTTCCTCTTTGCGTGCTCGGTGTAAGTGACCGCGTCCCTGATAACGTTCTCGAGAAACACCTTCAATACGCCTCTCGTTTCTTCGTAAATGAGACCGGAGATACGTTTTACCCCTCCGCGTCTGGCCAACCTCCTTATAGCGGGCTTCGTTATTCCCTGGATGTTGTCTCTCAGAACTTTACGGTGACGTTTCGCGCCTCCTTTTCCTAATCCTTTGCCTCCTTTACCTCTTCCGGTCATGTTGCTCAATAGGTATACTGCTTCTCGGTCAGGTCAATCGTCGATGAATGAGTCTGTCGAGCGGTCGTTGTCCATATATTTATAGATTCTCGTAGGCCCCGCCCTACGCTCCGCCGTCGTGGCCAATCGTAACCTAGCCAGCATCTCGCCTCGCACGCATTTTATAAATATATCCCACGGAAAATTTAGGCGGCATCCATTCTAGAACAGCTGTCGGCCGAGTTGACATCGTTTTATACGCCATGGCACGTACGAAGCAAACAGCCAGAAAATCGACGGGCGGTAAGGCTCCTCGTAAACAGTTGGCAACCAAGGCGGCGAGAAAGAGCGCTCCCGCCACCGGGGGCGTGAAGAAGCCCCATCGTTATCGCCCCGGTACCGTTGCGCTTCGAGAAATTCGACGTTATCAGAAGAGCACCGAATTACTGATTCGTAAGCTTCCGTTCCAGAGATTGGTCCGCGAGATCGCGCAAGATTTCAAGACCGACCTTCGTTTCCAAAGCTCCGCCGTTATGGCCCTACAAGAAGCTAGCGAGGCTTATCTCGTGGGATTATTCGAGGACACTAACCTGTGCGCTATTCACGCCAAGAGAGTAACCATCATGCCAAAGGACATCCAGCTCGCCCGTCGTATTCGAGGCGAACGCGCATAATGCGGCGCCCGTTGCCCTTCGACGGATAATTATCTAAATCGGTTCTTTTCAGAACCACAATACTAGTATAAATATCATTCTCGTCTAACGAGCGCTCTCGATAAACACGTACTTCCGATGGGTAAATATGAAGGGCCATTTACCGAAAAGTATTATAAGCGATCGGTACGTACTTAGCTACGATTTTACGTGTCGCTCTAATCGAATACGTTGGTAGAGTCAGAAGAGTAATAATTGCTCGTTTTCACTGAGATCGATGAAAAAACTGTTTTTTTTTTCTCCCTTCTTTAGCTTCGGAAAGTATACGGGACATTCTCGGCGTTCTATCTCGTAATTATCTGGGGTAAACGGATCGTTCGCCCTGATCTTTCGTTCTACTACGATCTGACGTTACGTAACCCTACGGTAAGGAGGGACAACTGACAAATGAACGCTCTATCGGAGAGGCTTGTCGATATATGTATATATATATATGGTGAACTACATGTTATTCTATCGTTAATTTTGTGGTTCTGAAAAGAACCGATTTATAAATAACCGGGTACGCACGTCGAGGTACCTGTGAGGGGCGCTTATTTCGAGCTGGTGTACTTCGTGACGGCTTTGGTTCCTTCACTGACGGCGTGCTTGGCCAATTCCCCGGGCAGAAGGAGACGGACCGCCGTTTGTATTTCTCTGCTCGTGATCGTCGACCGTTTGTTATAGTGGGCCAATCGGCTAGCTTCGGCGGCGATTCTCTCGAATATATCGTTCACGAAGCTGTTCATGATGCTCATCGCCTTGCTCGAAATGCCGGTATCCGGATGAACTTGCTTCAATACTTTGTAGATATAAATTGCGTAGCTCTCCTTCCTCTTACGTTTCTTCTTCTTATCGCTCTTCGATATGTTCTTTTGGGCTTTGCCCGCTTTCTTCGCGGCCTTTCCACTAGTCTTGGGCGGCATTATGCTTCGATGTCTCGCTGCAGAATGAACGTAGCCCTTTTTTTTTTTTTTTTTTTTTTTTTTTTTTTTTTTTTTTTTTTTTTTTTTGTCATAATCGTTTATTTCAAGTACCATAATTACATTATTCAACCTTATGTTCTAATTGAGTTTACATTGATGAAAAGTATTAATATTGTGACAAGAAGTGTCCTAAGTCGTGACCGACTTTACAGTCTGAACTTAAAAATACTACATGTGAGTTGACTCGAAATCTCTGTCCTAATGACAGGAATAAAACCTTAATCTTGATCCTGGTCTTCTCGGAGTATCATCCTGGGTCTCTTGTGTTTCCACGGTTGGTCTTCATCGTATTCTCCAAGTCTGGTGACGAGGGGGTTCGGATTGGTTGGCAAGGCAGCATACATTTTGACTGCCGTCGCTCTGATGAACTCGATTACACTCGGCATTTCCAAGTCTCGGTGAATCTGGGAGTTTCGGACGTACCAAGGAGCGTCCACAGCCATCCTCAGGGATTTGTTCTGCACGATCTGGAGCCTGTTGATATGGCAACGAGCTGCGTATCCCCAAACTGGAGATGCGTAGGTCATTGCCGGTCGAATAATGGATTTGTATAGCCGGATCTTAGTGGCTATACTGAGTTTGCTCCGTCTGTTGATCAGGGGGTAGAGGTTCGCCTGAATCGCCTTCGCTCTGTTCGTGCAGTGGTCCACATGAGGCTTCCATGTAAGTCTTCGGTCGAGGATAACTCCCAGGTACTTCGCCTTGGTCACCCAAGGAATCGGTTGGCCATTCATCAGGATCTCGTCTTCTGGTTGCTGGCGTCGCTTGGAGAGGAACAAGGCAGTACTCTTCTCCGGATTGGCAGTGATACACCAGTCCGCAAACCACTCGTTCAAGTTGTCTGCGGCCTCCTGTAGTCTCTGCTTCACCAGATAGGGCTGCCATGCTCTAGCCATGATTGCTGTGTCGTCGGCGTAGAGAGCTAGGGTAGTCCCCTGCGTCCTGGGCATATCTCGGGTGAAAAGGTTAAACAACATCGGGGAGAGAACAGAGCCCTGCGGTACTCCTGCTTCCATCGGTCGTTCCGAGGAACGTACGCATCCAAGTCGCACGCCAAATCGCCTGTCCTTGAGGAACGAGGCGACCAGTCGTACAACTCCGAGCGGAATATTAGCCTCTAGCATCTTGAATAGTAAGCCTTCGTGCCAAACTCTGTCGAACGCCTTGGCGACGTCAAACAGAGTCACGCCCGTCGACATATTCAAGTTGAAGCCTTCACTGGCGTATTCCACCACGCGGAGTACTTGATGCACCGAAGAAAGCCGAGACTTGAAGCCGAATTGTTCATCCGGGATGAGTTCAAGTTCTCTGGCGAGATCTTTCAGCCTCAGCAGGATGATTCCCTCCGCTATCTTGCCGATGGACGGGAGAAGACTGATCGGACGGTAGTTCTGCGGAAATGTCGCTGACTTGCCTGGTTTCTGAAACAGGATTACGTCTGCGTATTTCCAATTTCTTGGAAAGTGACGCAGACGTAGCATAGCATTAATTATGGAAGTGAGTTGGCCAAGAGCTCTTACCGGAAGTTTCTTCAGCGCCTTGTTGGTGATGCCTTCTCGTCCAGGAGCCTTTTTCACCTTGGCCTTGGTGATAAGGCTATGGACTTCAGCGGAAGTTGCGGGCCGGATGACATCTTCATCCTGTTCACTCAGTCTCCGCTCCACTTCGTCCTCAATCCGTCCGATGTGGTCTGGATCGGCTTCGGCGTAGTTGAGCGTGAACTGGCCTTCTAGGTGGTTGGCGAAAGCTTCCGCCTTATCGGCTTCTGTGTAAACTAGTCCTCTCTCGCCATGGATAGGTGGCATTGGCATCGACTTGTTTCGAAGAATTTTGGCCATTTTCCAGAGAGAATGGTCATCTTCTTCTAGCGAGTCGATCTTTGCTGCCCACATAGCTTCTCGGTGTGCAATGAGGGCTTGTTTCACTTCGGCCATTAGGCGACGGTATTCTTGAAGATGTTCCGGATCCCACGTCCGCTGATGGCGTCTCCTGGCGCGATTTTTCTCCCTGATCAACGCCATAACCTCGTCAGGAGGCCTGTTCTGGCGAAGAGGACGGTGACTTGTACGGCTGCATTCCCCAATTGATCTGAGGAGAGCTCCTTCGAAAACTTCCACGGCAGTGTCCAACTGCTCTGGGGTATCAAGAGGTTGTAATCTCGGAAGTGACTCCTGAAGATGGTCAGTGAAGGCGGCCC
>JARQZK010001885.1:12500-15757 GCA_030704885.1 Cynegetis impunctata | reverse complement strand
TAGTAAATTCAAGTTTTGTTTTTGTTCATCATGTTAAATTATCATTTAGTAACGACGGATTCCATCAAATATTTGATATTATTAAGTTTACAAGTGAATTTAGTAGTAAGAGTCAATAACCAACTAACATCCAATTCATACCTATACTCTTTTCAACTGATGTGATCTTTTTCACCTTTCTGATATTTTTCCTTCAAATTTTGAATAGCCTATTTCTAGGGTTTTCAAATTTTTTTTCTTGAGTTTTATATATATTTTATTTCTCAACTTTTATGTATATTTTATATATTCACATTTTATGATTAATATTGTATGTACATGTCCTCGCAATTATTTTATATCTTTTTGATGTAGAATAAAATTGTTGAATTATGGATGAGTTAAAATCAATCAACATCCCTCCTTTTCCCGCTCAATCAATCAATCAAAATACGTTTATTCAAGATTTCTGGGGGGATGGGGTACATTTTTGTTATCTTGACTCCCTTTTCCCGCTTTCACTTAAGCTTATAAATAGTTCAGGTCAACTCTCTAAAACTTGCCACTACCCCCCCCTAAACTCAATCTCTGGATACTCCACTGGTTACAATACTTCCGTTCGCCAACTGAAGTAACTTCTTTCTGAAAATAAATATATATTTATGTATTTCATCGAATTTTCAACCATCATTGTATAATATATATATATACATATATATATATATATATATATATATATATATATATATATATATATATATATATATATATATATATATATATATATATAAAATATATATATATATATATATATTTATATATATATATATATATATATTTATAATATATATATATATATATATATATATATATATATATAGATATATATATAATATATATATATATATATATATTTATATACCACATATATGTATACTATATATATATATATATATATATATATATATATATATATATATTTATAACTTCTTGATTATTATTAGCAATAACTGGCTTGGTGAATCTCAAAAAAACTCGATTTTATTAAAAAGTTGTCGTGGCGAAACGTCAACTTTTTAATAAAATCGAGTTTTTTTGAGATTCACCAATCCTGTTATTGCTCATAATTATCAAAAATTTAATAATAGTTCACAGGCAACAAACAATTCAAATAAATATATATATATATATATATATATATATATATATATATATATATATATATATATATATATATATATATATATATATATATATATATATATAATATATATATATATATATATATATATATATATATATATATATATTATATATATATATATATAGTATATAATATATAATATATATATATATATATATATATATATATATAGATATATATATATATATATATATTATATATATATATATATATATATATATATATATATATAATATATATATATATATATATATATATATATATATATATATATATATATATATATATATATATATATATATATAGAATATATATATATATAATATATATATATATATATATATATAATATATATATATATATATATACATATATATGCTGCTGCTGGAAGAAGGTCGTCTTGTTTAAATAGTTATTTCAAATAGTACGCCGAAATTGTTCTGCTTTCATTACTTGCGTGAGATAAAATGAACCACATAGAAGAGGGACTAAATAAATATACTTTAGTCTTGAACAGAGCCTAAAGGATTCTTGGTGGAGAAATGTTCCATTCACCATACGGGTACCTTTCAGTAACCGAAAATATCTTCAGGCTAAAAAGAAGTATGTTATTTTGGTAACAATCTCAGTAGTTCACAAATGAAAGGATGTTCGATATGTACACCGCAATTTTCTATTGTTTGATTATTTGTTAAGAATAGGTTCGATTGACGCTAAGGATGAAACATTTTTTGCGACTGGCTTGTTTAACGCCTGAGGGTGACAGATGCATTTTGGGAAATTTAACCATAAAATTTTAATTTTCACTTGATTGGTCGCTTTACGGTTAAATGGATTTATATCTGTACCTGACTTAAATCATTGCGGCAAATTTATTATGTAGAGGGTATATTATATTATGATATAAAACATAATAATATATCACTATCTCTTGCAATGTAATGTTTTATATAGTACAATAATTCATTCGATTGAAGGGACTCTAGACTGAGAGAAATTCTTGTTGGCCACAGTGTTTTCAAAATTTTACTTATTATTGATGGATTCAACATTAAAATTTTTCTATCCCGTATATGCGTATATGTTTATCAAGTTGTATCAAGCTCTATCATAACGTAGGTATCCCATTCATTTAATGACTCTTGAAATTTGATCATTTATTTTTATTTTATTAGTGAAGTGGTGAATAGTACTAATGTTTGAAAGTTCAGTAAGTGACTGTATATGAATATGAAGATATAAGTATCACATCGAAATGCATAATTGAAGGGAATAAATCTGACATTTTTAATTTTTTTTAAACGTCAATTTTTTTATTAAAACTCATTCCATATCATACTAGTTCGATTAAAGGGTTCACAATTAACCAGCAGAATCAATAACATGATACAATACTATGCAATTTTTTAAGTCATTAAGTAAAAATTAAATTGCAAACATACGTGTCCTACTTTAGTTACCACAATCCAATAAACCGAAGATTGAATATACTGGTTATAGTTAATAACGTAACAAGGCCGATATGTAGCAAATAACGGATGAGGTTGTATATTGTAATCCGAGGCGCAGCCGAGGATTATAACTAACCGAATCCGTTATTTGCGTATCGGCCGTGTGTCGTTAAAAATTTTTCGTAATCCCGTTGAAAGATTATATTTTGATTCCGAAGAAAGAAAAAACCCCGTACCTCGCAATTCTAGAGAAAAATCCCAACGTCGTGCACTCTGTTGTCATGGAACAGTTTGACAGTTTTATAAACAACGTCAGTTTTTGTGTTCTCAAGTTCGCTTTAACGACGACCATGGATGAAATTGATGAAATTGAGGAACAAAATCAAATTCATTTAGAAATATTGGGAGAATCATGTGCAGTGCAGCGAGTGTTGATTAACTGCCGAAAATAACTCAAGAGCGATATCAAAAAGAATATGAAAATTTTGAAATGTGTCGTAAAGCAAGAATGTAAAGGAGGTTAATGAAGATGTATTATTAGCCTATGCGAAATGAAAATCAAAGGTTTATTCTCCCAACTCGCTGTGGACCAAGATTTTAATGTTGTTAATGTAAGCAGAATG
>JARQZK010001885.1:0-7500 GCA_030704885.1 Cynegetis impunctata | reverse complement strand
TTAAATGTTTCTGACAATTATTTTGTTGAATTGTCTAATTTGTGTTGCCTTGACACCTACAAAACCACTAAGCAAAGTAATCTAGTTTTACGTTTTTTAACATCTAATCCTTTTTAAAATATTATCTTAATTCTATCGTGTGAACACTGTTTGCGGAAAAAATAGCATGTCTTATTCGGAGAAAAGCACTTTTTGTGGCTCGTCTAAAATTGTCGGCCTCACTGCGTTCAGCCGACAACATATAGACTCGCCAAAAAAAGTATTACTTTTACTCCTAATAAAACGATATACTATTTTCCATAAGTGAGATTATCGATAACCATATCGTCCAAAACGCTCGATAGATGAAAATGTTATTCGATACGTTCGTATTTTCTACATCCCTAAACGAGACGTACTCGTTCATTTTGTCCGTTCTCCGCTCCAACTCCACCCACAATCCTAATTATTTGATTGCTCACTCTCTTCCACTTAGCGTTCGTGCCTATTTCGTAGCCCTCGTGATCCAGATAGCATCGCTGCAGCCCACAAAAATTCGACAATTACCTCCGCCGGCCCGTCGGCCGGCTCGCTTACATCTTTGTTTACATTGGGCCTAATTTTCATGTCGGCAAATCGTTCCGCGGTGATCTCTCGCTAATTACGCCGTAATTGCCTCAGGTGCATCCGGCTCGCGAGGTGGTCCAAAGAAGCGGCCATCGATGATGCAGTGTAGGACTCGAAACTACATAAAAACTGCTACAAATTGAAACAATATTTCCATATCACCACAACTGGAATTGTCAAACTTTTTGGACAATACAGTATTTTTATTTTATATAGCAACAACGTATACCTCAGAACTACTCTTTTTTCTCAACAATTTTTAAATTTTCTCCTCTCCATTTACCCCCCTTTCCCACCCCTCATAATTGTGCGAGTTGGACTCGCCCACGAAGAGTTCCGTACCACTGACTATGCCCTCTTAAATATTTATTTTATTTTAATTTTATTATTTCTTATTAAAGTAAAAAAGTATTTTGTAAATATTTCAAGTGCCTACCTGTTGCCATTATTGATAACGTGCAAAAAAGGGTAAAAAAATCCCGTTTGTTTTATAGAAGCCCCCTTATATATTAATTTCATTTTGTTTTTAGTATTTGTTCTTATAGCGGTAACATAAATACATAATTTGTGAAAACTGTCTAGCTATATCGTGGTTCCTGAGATACAGCCTGGTGACAGACAGATGGACGGACAGACGAAAGAACAGACAGCGAAGTCTTAGTAATAATGTCCCTTTTTACTCTTTGGGTACGGACTCCTAAAAATTATCAAACAACTCAAGGGAGCTGGTTATATGTATTCCGCCACAAGAATTTTACATTCACAATCCAACAGTAAATTATAGAAATCATCAAACCACACTGAATTAAAACCTGAATACAGCTGTTCCGATTTCATTGAATCTCATCACTGCAGTTTATTTGACTCGGATTGAATGAAAAAATTTCTAATTGTTTCCCAATAGAAATCGCGCTCGGGACTACTATCTGGATAACAACCCAGAGCGCCCTCTATCAGGATATTGGAAACCAACAATTTACGGCTTAGATCGAAAATGCAGAATCCCGTCGCTCGAATACTCATATTTCCTGACATAAAATGTCTATTATGTAACTGTGGTGTATATGGTTCAAAGCACGCTAACATAGCGTTTTCAAAAACTCTGGACATACTCACGAGAGTGCGCTCCATAAATACTTATTCAAAATCAAATCATGAAAAATATATAAGTTGACCATAGTCAATTTAATATACTAAGTGAACAAGAAAAATTCTTCAATAATTTAAAAAATTATCAAACAACCTTCCAAGGCAGAGTCGGGGGTGACCAAGTATATTGAGTCGGGGGTGACTTGACGATTTCTATAATTCACTGTTGGATTGTGAATGCAGAATTCACCAAAATATAACCAGCTCCCTTAGAAAGTAGTTCGATAATTTTTTTTATTATTTAAGAATTTGTCTTGTTCACTTAATGGAGCTTGTTAAATCTCTCTTGGTCCCCTAGAATAATTAGATTCATATTTATTTGGTATATCTTACAATTAATCAGCCACATCTCTATAATTTACATATAGTACTGATAATTCATGAAAACCCAAATCTTTTACATTCAGTTAAGAGGTATAATACAAAATTACAAAGAATAATGAAATGTCAACTTCAATCATCACTGACAATAGAACTAGATCTGAATATTGTTCGACAAATCCGGATAACACACAACTAGTTCCAAGTAGTTAAAATGTAAAACAGAAAATAAGCTCAGTATTAAAATCAATCCTCACATTCTGCATGTAAAAGAAAATTATTTTAATTATAAGAAGATGACCAATAACTTAGGTAAAGTAGAATTCTACTGGGTACCATCTCATTGTAATATACAAGGAAACGAAAAAGCAGACTCCCTAGCTAAAAGCGCAGCTCAAAAAGAACCTGACATCAAAATTAAGATACCCCAAAGGGACCTTAGACAGGAATTCAAACAAAAATCCCATTTTAACTCGAGAGAAAAAAAGTAAGCATAATCAAAGGTTCACTTTACTTCCAAAACTTCATAACACAAAGTATCAAACCTTGGTTCTGAAAAAAAAATCTGCCTAGAAAACTAGTAGTTAGCATCAATCGCTTTAGAAGTAACCACTACAACTCAGCTGCGTCATTAGCACGTATAGGCATAATAGAGAACTCATCATGCTCTTGCGGTTATGAAAATCAGGACCTAGATCATATACTTTGGCAATGCCCTTCGTACAACATACAGAGAAATATCCTGTTTATGAATTTAGCAAAGATTAAGCCGTTTCCTCCCTTCAACTCTAACTCTTTCTTATCAGAACGGAAATATAGTCAAATAAAACATATTTTTATATATCAACAAGACTGTAAATTGAATGTGTTAAATGGCATAGTGAAATCCCTGTAAAGTAATTAAGAAAATTACCTGTGTAAAATTAAGTCTGTAATTTATTTTTGTATCTATTGTACAGCTGTATAGTCCCGTTTGGGGACTTTAGTAGGCTTAAATAAAAAAAAATTATATAATAGTATATTCTTCATGATTTGATTTTGACGAAAAGAAATCTCGATTTTGACAATAAATTTCAATTTCTGCCCTTTTTTGACCCCCACCACTATTTTGTGTGAAAATGTCAAATAGTTTGTGAAATTGAAATATGTATACCATAAAAAACCATAAGACTCGCCTCTCAACGACAAATTACATTTTTAGCTAATAAACGCCCTATTTCATCCCTTTCCCTGAACGAAATTGGCTCAAAATCTGAACCGTTCTCATATAGATACCTATCAGTGTACCAAATCTGAAGTTAATAACTCAATTCCTTCAAAATTTATCGAGGAAACTAAGAGGCAGCCACCGTACCGCCCGAAAAAAATAATTTTTTTGTGATAGTTAAGGTTGATTTAGCTAAAACAAAATTTGGGAAATTTTTGGACCGTAACTATACTTTCCAACACGATGTAATGTGGAAGTAATAAATGAGTTACCAATATCTAAAATTTACAGAGAGATCGCCATCCTAGTGAGTATCAGTCACATTAAAATGATAATATAACTGTAAGATATAGCGCAAAAATAAAATTTAATACTAGGTAGTAATACCTTTATTCGAATCACTAAGCATTGTCTTCCTCGTCTCGCCCCATTTCCCCATATTGCTTGCATCATTCAGTATTAGCAATAGCGTGCTTACTACTTGACCCTCTCTCAATGGACTCCAAGGAGAACCTAGCATATAAAGCTATGCCGCATACTTAAAAACTTTATAAGAAAGCACCACTCGTTTGAATCTTCGTCTTATATTCATGATCGCTTTTATATCGTTGAACATGCTCGGGTAAATATAATGATTCAAAGTTATAAAATTCAATATCCATTACTGATTTACGTATAAATATTGAACTTCACAACTAGTTCGTTGAAACAGCCAAAGCTGTATATTTTCAAACCCTTATTTATTGCTTTCCATTCCATCCAGTATACGGAGCGGTTATCGCACATAACCATACTAACGTATCGATTAAATAATTCATACCTAAGTCTTCTTCTTTCATTCTAACAGAGTCCCAGTTACTAGTTACTGTAACTACAACGTGCAAGTACAAGAAATTTCAATGTCTAAGTACAATCATACAGGGTAATTTAGGTATACGAAAAGTTCTCACTCAACACTGGCTAAACTATTTTTGAAATAAAGAAATGAAGTAATTAAGTCCCAGAATTCATTGTTAGCTAAAATTGCTGCATTGGTTAGCAAGGAAAATTGTTAAGTTCAATAAATAATTGTTAAAATATTGAACCCCAAAATAATTTTCTTAGTGAATGGTTGGTTCTTGAAATGGCCCAATTTTAATGAAATTTTCGGAAAGATAATCGAGGAAATGCTAAATATGAAAGGACTGAATATTATTAAACCTTATGCGAGTAGAATTACTACGAACTTTTACGACAATTGTTACAATGAAACCCCCTGGCAACCGTTTCAAGCAACATCAAGTTTTTAAGATGTAGAGACGCCCGAGCTATAATAAAGCTACACACAAACCTCCTTCTGAATGTTTCTAAAGTTTCTTCTGTTCTTCAGAGTCAAACGTTCACTTTATGTAACTTGAAATGTTTCTTTTGAAGTCACTCATGAGGTGTTTATCTAAATAATTCGAAAATAATTTTAACGTAAACACAGATATGAAAATTTTTATCTAGGAACCCAACAGATAACTCTCACTTTTAGGTGAAATACTTTTGAAGTATATTTTAAAGCTAATTGACATCTAATTTTTTGAACAAAGTTTCTAATCGCTCGTTACATTCCAGAAACTGGCGAATGGAAGCTGGGCCATAAAACGAGATAAATATGTAAGAGTAACACTCTCAAGGTAAGCTGTAGGTAGCTATTCGCGATGTATCCGAAATGATATTAGATTTAAGGGGTAATATTTTCAAAGCGGGCGGCAAGTTTTGTTTCAGAGACGAATGAATTCATTATGTGAATTAGAAATTATGTAATATTTCTTCTTTCTAGCATAGAATTATTCGTGAGAATTTTATATACAACTAAAAATTGTTTATTTATTATAGATGGTTATAAGTTTGAATTTGAGAATTAATTATAATTTTTACAAATAATCCTTCAACTATTCGTATAATGAAAACTAGGGATCAGAATGAATGATTAAATATATATATATATATATATATATATATATATATATATATATATAATATATATATATATATATGATATATATATATATATAGATATATATATATTTATTATTATAATATATATATATATATATATATATATATATATATATATATATATATATATAGAATAAAATTCTAATAATTCTAATTTTTTTCTATTCAATTATATTAAAAAGTTCTTCATTTATTGTGATATATTTCGAAATTATATTTGATTATATTAGAAACTAGCGAAGAAACCCGTCGTTGCTCGGGTCGACATACATCGTACATTCAATAGTAATAGAATCAAGACTTCTCTCTTCAATGATCTATTGACCATAGCTGATACTTGACTGACAAAAAAGCAATGAACTTCAGCCTACATACCTTTAGTGATCTAAATTTCTAGTATGTCAGAACATACTAGAACACACAATTACATTTGAATGGAATCTAAAAAGTCTGGAGTATTCCAGAGAAGTCCTCATTATAGTAACACACCTATACACTTAAAGTTATGCATCACAACCTCGAGTTTAGATGAGTCATAAATGTGTTAGAAAAAGAAATAAATTTTTGCCATCCACAATCATCCACTTCAACCCAGCAATACCAGACTCCGTTACTTACAAATGCAGAACAAGGACTAACGTATATATATATATATATATATATACTATATTTTATATATATATATATATATACTCAGTATATATAATATAATATACATATATATATATATATATATATGATAGAACATATACATATATATATAAAATATATATATATATATATAATCTCTTGATAATTATTAGCAATAACAGGCTGGTTGAATCTTAAAAAACTCGATTTATTAAAGAGTTTTACTTCGATATTCTTAATTGAAATTTCTTTGACATTTATTGATGTGAAAAAATTGAAAAAATAAGGCTGCTTTGTCTTGCTAGTTATTTATTATATACTATTCAGTCTAATATTAACATTCAAAAAATGTTTTTGATTAGATGGTAAGGGAAACCAAAGAAACCTTCACCTACGTAATGTTTGAAAATAAAAATAATAGGGTATTATTTATCTAACAACAAAGAAATGAGTCATGGGAAAACATTAAAAATGTGGAGTAAAATTATCGGTATAGTACGTTTATATGGAAGCAGCCGTTGACACGTGTTTCGGACTTTTTGGGGCCTCATCAGAACGGCGTAGCAAAGCATTGGATTGAAAATTTGAAGATGAAAATAGTACAACAAACAAAATCCTCTGATACTTCATCTTCAAATTTTCAATCCAATGCTTGCTACGCCGTTCTGATGAGGACCAAAGAGTCCGAAACACGTGTCAACGGCTGCTTCCATTAAACGTACTATAACGATAATTTTTTTTTTTACATCTTTAATGTTTTCCCATGACTCATTTCTTTGTTGTTAGATAAATAATACCCTATTATTTTTATTGTCAAAAAATTACGTAGGTAAAGGTTTCTTTGGTTTCCCTTACCATCTAATCATAACATTTTTGAATGTTAATATTAGACTGAATAGTATATAATAAATAACAGCAAGACAAAGCAGCCTTATTTTTTCAATTTTTTCACATCAATAAATGTCAAAGAAATTTCAATTAAGAATATGGAAGTAAAACGTCAACTCTTTAATAAAATCGAGTTTTTTAAGATTCAACCAGCCTGTTATTGTAATAATTATCAAGAGATTAAAAATAGATCACAGGCAACAACAATTCGAATAAATAATATATATATATATATTTTTATATAAAAATTTTTATATAATATATATATATATATATATATATACAAAAAATATATATATATATATATATATATATATATTTTTTATATATATATATAAATATATATTATATATATTAATATATATATATATATATATATAAAAATATAAAAAAATTTATATATATATATATATATATATATATATATGTATTTGTATTTACATAGTATTAAAATAAATATACGTGAAAAAAGCTATTACTGTATTTTTACCTAGAGAAGTATATGGGAAAACGAACATCACAAAACATTTGGGAAAAACAAAAACATTTATTCTAATAAAAAATAATAAATAAAAAATCTCTCATAGAAAACTCTCAATAAATAAAATTATTAGAAATGAAAAAACTTAAAAAAAAATGAAAATGTACTTTCATCATTAAATATAAACAAATGAATATATCTATAGACGTTAATATCATAGAGTCTAAAAAGA